>SJYX01006371.1:60359-72277 GCA_006410675.1 Oreotragus oreotragus
TTTTTTTTTTTTTTTTTTTTTTGTATTTCTCTAGTGATTAGTGATGGTGAATGTCTTTTCATGTGACTATTGACCATCGATCTGTCTTTTTTGGAAAAATATCCATTTAGGTCTCCTGCCCATCTTTTGATTGGGCTGTTTTTTTTTAGTATAAATTTATTTATTTTAATTGGAGGTTAATTACTTTACAATATTGTATTGGTTTTTGCCATACATCAACATGAATCTGCCACAGGTATACAGGTGTTCCCTATCCTGAACCCCCCTCCCTCCTCCCTCCCCATACGTCTCAGTGCACCAGCCCCAAGCATCCAGTATCATACATCGAACCTGGACTGGTGATTCATTTCATATATGCTATTGAGTTGTATGAGCTGTTTCAGCAACTATTTTTTAAACCGCCATACAAAATTAGTCACAAATGAAAAAAAAATCAAAATTATTTTCCTTTTTTGATTTTTTCCTGTATTTGCTTCATGAACAGGTCTTCCCTTGAAGTCAACCTATTTAAATACCTAAACAAATGTTCTGTTCACTGTAGAGTCTCAGAAATAATTTCCCTTTTAAATAAATCATTTGATATCATATAATCTGTGGTTACCCGTATTTGAATATAGTCACATCCATGTTTTGAAAGAAATATTTTAGGGCTACAAAGGTTAAAAACATATGCTATGAAAAATTGTGTCTAGATCCCAGGGAGTGAAATCAGTGTCACATATTTAATATTTATCACTGTTTCTTACCATCAGAAGTGGCATCAAATAATTCCTCAAAACTACCCCTGCTCTTTATGTGATCTGTTGCTCTGTCATGGCATGTTAACTGAGATGTAGACACTGGAAAACCTCTCTTCCTAGCCTCTACCTAAATTGTCTGTAGATAAAAAGGAGCTTCCTAATTCCCAAGCCGTGACAGCAGTGTCATCTATTATACTGCAGAAGCAGAGAGAGGGAAAAGGGTAGATGTTGTTAAGAAACAAACTTCAGCTGAATAAACTTGAAATTGTAATTGGCCTTATTAAACAATTCATGAATCAAGTATCCTCCCACGTAAGGTTGCTCTTAGGCGTTGTGCAAAATGCAGGGGGCAGGGGTGTGGTTCTAGGAGGGTTAGGGCACAAAAGTGACTAGCCAAAGAAAAGAATTGTGTCAGGCCAGGTCACCTTCTTTGGGGAGAGAGGTAAGGGTCTCTCTTGTAGCTTACCTATTCGTGTGTGTGTGTGTGTGTTGGGGTGGGTAGAGGAAAGGGCCTGTGTGACAGATTACCTCACTGGTACTGACCAGATGATTCCAGACTGGCTGATTAAGGTTCCATTCCTGGGGAAGGTCAAAGCTGCAATTAGGTCAGGTATTAAATCTCGGTTAGGTTTCATGGGCTTTAGCATGAGTGACGCCATTTTAGGCCTGTGGTTTTTCTCTTAAACAAGATTAAAATTCGGGGCTCCAGAGATAGGTTGCCTTCAGTCAGATCTGGCCTCCACCATTGACTAGCTGTGTGGCCTTAGGCAGATTACTTAAGACTCAGTACCTCACCTGTAGAATGGCCATTTAAAAAAAAGATCTAAGCCCGTAGGCTGTTAGGAGGCTTGAATAATGTAGCATCTGCAAGGTGCATAGGACATTGTAGTGCATAGATTATATCCACAAAGGTGAGCTATGATGTTTTTCTTCTCTCTGTCCTAGTTTTCTCTTCTCTCTGTCCCAACATTAATTTCCATTCTTGGATTTCCTCCTTCATAAAAATGTACTGCTTGGCAAGTCCACCCTATCTCCATGGCTTTGGGTGTATACAGTAATTCCTCCCTTATACCAGGCTTCACTTTTCATGGTTGCAGTTTCCTGAGGTCGGTCTGCAGTCTAAAAATATTAAATGTAAAATTCTGGAAATAAATAGTTTATAAGTTTTAACCTGCACGCCATTCTGACTAGCATGATGCCATCTTGTGCCGTCCGGCTTCAACCCGCCTGTGAGTCACCCCTTTGTCCTGCCATTCCTTAGTGTTAGTCACTTAGCGCTCATCTTGCTTTTCAGATTGACTGTCAAGGTATCTCTGTTAGTGCTTCTGTTCAAATAACCCTTATTTTACCTAATAATGGCCCCAAAGTGCAAGAGGAGTGATGCTGGCAATTTGGATATGCTAGCAAGAAGCCGTAAAGTGCTTCCTTTAAGTGAAAAGTTGAAAGTTCTTGACTTAATAAGGAAAGATAAAAAATCCTATGCTGAGGTTGCTAAGATGTGTGGTAAGAATCAATCTTCTATCTGTGAAATTGTAAAGAAGGAAAAAGAAATTCATGCTAGTTTTGCTGTCACGCCTCAAACTGAAAAAGTTAACAGCCACAGTTAGTGGTAAGTGCTTAGCTAAGATGGAAAAGGCATTACATTTATTTATACAGTGAGATATTTTGAGAGAGCATTAGAGAGAGACCATATTATATATATATATGCACACACACATATATAAAGCTTTTATTATAATACATTATTATTAATGTCCTATTTTGTAATTATTGTTGTTAATCTCTTGCTATGCCTAGTTTATAAATGAAACTTTACCATAGATATGTTTGCATAGGAAAAAGCGTAGTGTGTGTTGGGGTCCGTACTATCTCCTGTCTCAGGCGTCCACTGGGGGTCTTGGAACACAACTCCCTGGAGATAAGGGGGACTACTGTATTTTCTTTTTGTTCTTCTGTATCAGTTCTCCCTTTGATATGCTAACAGCACACAGAGCACCTTTTCCTGATGTAAAGGCTGATAGAAATGTAAATAGTTCAGCTTTTGAGTAGGGAAGGAGGCCACATACGGGAAGAGGAAATAGGCTGCCTTCTGTTCTTTCCTTGCAGATAACCTCACCATCCTGAACCCTCAGAGAGTTCAAGAGAATGTATGGCTTGGGAAAGTGGCCAGAGCATTTGGCACCATGATTCAGCAGAGAATCTTGGAAACAATGCACTATTTTTAGTAAAATGCTGCCTTCTTCATGTGTAAAGGGGCAGGTTCTGCAGAGTCCTGGTCAAACAAAGCATCATTTGCCTGCATATAGAATGCTTCAGTCTGTTCTCTAAACATATCCCATTTTCAATTTTCCATTTTATTACAACTGTGTGCTGTTGTGACTCTTGTGCTGACATTCTTGCTTGGCTCTCTTTGTTCCTGAGTAGGGGAAGTCTGTGTCAAAGACAGAAGCCTGGGGACTCCTGAGAGTGCTTCATGGGCAAATGGTAAAATTCCCAAGGTCCAAATCTTAAATGCAAAACAGCAATTGGTTTTAGTGTTCTAGGTTGACACACAAAATATGTTCACAGTTGTATATATATTTTTTCTCATATAGTAGTGGTTTTCAACCGAGAAATCCACCCTTCCCTCTGAATCATGCGTCAATGATGACAACAGAAAAAGATACTAAGGATGAGAGATGTACCCAAGGAATTGTCACAGGTAGCATTCTGGTCCAAATATGTTTTCTGGGTAGGTTTTGTGGCCATGAGACTCTCAGTACTGTCACATAATTTTCAGCAGAGGGCACATAAGAATCGTATATTCATAACGTTTCTGGATCTAACGAAATAGTTGATGTTAGTCATCCCAAATGAAGCAACAGTTGATATGTTGTCATCTTCAGTTAGGACTCAAAAGATTAACATTTTGCAATCTAGAAACTAGCTCTTCCTGATGCTCATTGAAGGCATTTTACCTGATTTATGGCCAGAATCTCTATTACATTTTGTAACAGGTCATAAAATGGACCTGACAACACTCAGTGGACGGAAGCATTGATGAAATAAAGATAGCATCTGACAATTCCATACTTTGATGATAATCTCTGATTTAAACACTTTGGTCAAATGTTTTTGAGAACTAAGATGTTCTGATCACCCAGTGCATGGGAACATTTAAGAAAACACACACATACACTCTCGCTCTCTCCCCAAACTTTCTCTATCATTTTATTGCCCTGACTCCTTTGTTTTCATCTTGCTGTCCGTCATTCAAAACTATGAAGAATAAATAAGTGTTCAAAGATTTTAAAAGCAGCGATAAATAAGTAAGCGTTGATGTCATTTGCACAGGGTCCTAGTAACTACAAAAATAGTTTCATCTTCATTCCTCTAAAGGATCTGGAATTGATTCCCATATGTAATGTAAGAAAAAGAGATGGAGACCTAAAATAAGACAGCCAAATGTGCAGCAATTCTAAAAAACCCCAATTTAAAAAGTTTCAAGTTTTTAAAAGTGAATCTAACATATTTAGTATAAATACCATGTCTTTCTAATATTAGAAAACTTGCAAATCATGAGACTTTATCAGAGTCACTTGCAGATAATTTTAACACACAAACATACAAATTAAGATAGATCAGATATTTCACTCTATATGTTGATATATGAAGAGGAATTCCAAGATGTATTACGTGTGTTACACTTTTCTTCTTATGAGGTCACTGTCATTTGCCAGAGCATTTTCTCATTGTTTCTAAACATTTGCTAATGGGTGGGCTTACTAGTATTGCTTGAAAGAGACAGAAAGAGCTCCCATGTGAGTTTAACCTAACTTTCCTCTAAATAAGTTACCCTTTCTTATACTCCATTGTGTCATTCTTGCAAATTCTCTTAAGAGACTCATCTTTGAAATCAATTGGTAAAAACAGGAATAAAGCAGGTTGGTGTGATGTTGGCTACTAAGAAGGCATATGTGTGTGTGTGTGTGTGGTTATAACATGTCCATCCATCCTTAATAGCATTGTTTTATCACAAATCCAAGAAAGGAGAAAACTATATTACAGCAGAGCAATGTCCAATAAAATCTGATCATCTTTCAGCCTGAGAATTGAATAACAAGTTAAATATTATTATTATCATTATTTAAATTAATAAGGTAAAGGCAATATAGTTTTAGAAATGGTTCAGTCTTTAACTGAAAGAACATTTGTAGAATTTAGTAATTTTATTTTTTTCAAAATTGAATTGCTCGTTAGTGAGCAAAAAGCAAGGGGAGAGAAACTCAGTCAAACAAAAGAAATAAGAATGTCAGTTCAGTTCAGTCGCTCAGTCACGTCCAACTCTTTGTGACCCCATGAATCGCAGCACGCCAGGCCTCNTTGCTGTGTGACCACCTTTGAGAATCTATAACTGCCCTCCACAATCTTGACTAACCTGCCCCCTACTCACTCATCATCTCTATCCCCTTCCTCCCTCTCCCTCCTTCCCTCTGTCACAAACACACCCAAGATCTGTGTTCTCTCAAAGGATAGAGTATCATTGTTCTTTCCTCTAGTCCCTCAGTTGGTTCTCTAGTCCATCACATCACCATTGTAATGTGCAATTGAACACCCAAGATTCTTGTTAAAATGCAGATTCTAAATCTGTCTGGGGTACAGGCTAAGATTTCTAACAAACCCCCAGACACTGCTGAAGCTGCTGGTCTGAAGACCACACTCTCAAAGCAAGGATCCAGGAGTTATTTATTATTCATGGGATAAATATATTTCCTTCAAGTTGCAGCTGCCCTGGCTCAATAAGCCATTCTTGTCTCCTCCAGAAAGATTTCTCTGACTCCACCTCTCCCCGGGCTCTCCTTTTTGCAGACTGTAAGTGTTTAATAACTCACTGCTGATGGAAGCAGGGGATGTGGTGCATGCCTGATTCCTATCTCCACTCACCCACATCTACCTGGGGGAACAATCTCTGCTGACTGACTGGGAGATAATATTAGCTTACATTCTGGAGCATGTACTGTGTGTCAGGCACCTCACTAAGTGTTTTACATGAATTGTTTCCATCCCTTTACTACTCTCCTCATTTTACAAAGGAAGAAATCAAGGCAAATCTCCTGTTTAAAAAAAACTATACTCCAATAAAAGTTAATTAAAAAAAGATGGCAAGTCTCCTGTTAAACTCACAGCCCACAACAGTACCGCCCCCTAGAGGGTATTTTGGAAATTTGCAGATGCTTTGAGTCTAACAACAAGGGGGAGAGGAAGTGGCATTTAAGTGGAGGGTGGAGGAGGTTTCAGGACCTGCCAGGCCAGGATTTTGCAGCACAGTGATTGTTTGTGTCCTGCGTGGGCTTCATACGTCAGATTGGACTTTTGGGGCAGTTAAAATATGCTTCTATTACATTAGAACTTCAACTCTGTTTTCCATATAAACAAAATATTTTTGCACCACTTGAATACACAGTGCATTTTCTGTAAATGCAACTACTGTATAAGTCTAGGGAAAACTACTTTGTTCACTGTTTTGAAAAATCAGGACAATGACACCAGTCCCACTCATGGCTTGTGAGTCAGCAATCAATACATCATCACCTGTCAAATGTGTAACTGTCAGAGGCCCAGTAATTCCAAATGTGTATCTAAATATTTTTATTTAGCTCTAACCTCAAAATGTCAAAAATAAAGAAAAAGTGTTAATAATATACCAGAGTCTTGTCTTACTGCTCTTAAATTTAGATGGGTACAAATACCTAACTACAGAGTTTTGTGAAGAGAATGCACTGGCCATAGCAAACACCCTCTTCCAACAGCACAAGAGACAACTCTACACATGAGCATCACCAGATGGTCACTACAGAAATCAGATTGATCATATTCTTTGCAGCCAAAGATGGAGAAGCTCTATATGGTCAGCAAAAACAAGACCAGGAGCTGACTGTGGCTCAGATCATGAGCTCCTTATTGCCAAATTCAGATTTAAATTGAAGAAAGTAGGGAAAACCACTAGACCATTCAGTTGTGACCTAAATCAAATCCCTTACGATTATACAGTAGAAATGAGAAATTGATTTAAGGAACTAGATCTGATAGACACAGTGCCTGATGAACTATGGATGGAGGTTCCTGACATTGTACAGGAGACAGGGATTAAGACCATCCCCAAGAAGAAGAAATGCAAAAAAGCAAAATGGCTGTCTGGGGAGGCCTTACAAATAGCTGTGGAATGGCTGTCTGAGGAGGCCTTACAAATAGCTGTGAAAAGAAGAGAAGCAAAAAGCAATGGAGGAAAGGAAAGATATACCCATTTGAATGCAGAGTTCCCAAGAATAGCAAGGAGAGATAAGAAAGCCTTCCTCAGTGATCAATGCAAAGAAATAGAGGAAAACAATAGAATGGGAAAGACTAGGGATCTCTTCAAGAGATACCAAGGGAATATTTCATGCAAAGATGGGCTCAATAAAGGACAGAAATGGTATGGACCTAACAGAAGCAGAAGATATTAAGAAGAGGTGGCAAGAATACACAGAACTGTACAAAAAAGATCTTCATGACCCAGATAATCGTGATGGTGTGGTAACTCACCTAGAGCCAACATCCTGGAATGTGAAGTCAAGTGGGCCTTAGGAAGCATCACTATCAACAAAGCTAGTGGAGGTGATGGAATTCCAGTTGAGCTATTTCATATTCTAAAAGATGATGCTGTGAAAGTGCTACACTCATATGTCAGCAAATTTGGAAAACGCAGCAGTGGCCACAGGACTGGAAAAGGCCAGTTTTCATTCTAATCCCAAAGAAAGGCAATGCCAAAGAATGCTCAAACTATTGCACAATTGTACTTATCTCACACGCTAGTAAAGTAATGCTCAAAATTCTCCAAGCCAGGCTTCAGCAATACATGAACCATGAACTTCTAGATATTCAAGCTGGTTTTAGAAATGGCAGAGAAACCAGGGATCAAATTGCCAACATTGGCTAGATCATCAAAAAAGCAAAAGAGTTCCAAATAATCATCTACTTCTGCTTTATTGAATATGCTAAAGCCTTCGACTCTGTCAGTCACAACAGTTCATCTCAGTTGTTCAGTCATGCCTGACTCTTTGCAATGCCATGGACTGAAGCATGCCAAGCTTCCCTGTCCATCATCAACTCCTGGAGTTTAGTCAAACTCATATCTGGTAAGTCAGTGATGCCATCCAGCCATCTCATCCCCTTCTCCTCCCACCTTCTATTTTTCCCAGCCTCAGGTTCTCTTTCAAGTAGTCAGTTCTTCACATCAGGTGGCCAAAGTATTGGAGTTTCAGCTTCAGCCTCAGTCCTTCCAATGAATATTCAGGACTAATTTCCTATAGGATGGACTGGTTGAATCTCCTTGCTCAGTCACCATCTGAGGTGGTTTTGGAGCCCCCCAAAATAAAGTCTGTCACTGTTTCTGTTGTTTCCCTATCTATTTACCAGGAAGTGATGGGACCAGATGCCATGATCTTTGTTTTCTGAATGTTGAGTTTTAAGTCAACTTTTTCACTCTCTTCTTTCACTTTCATCAAGAGGCTTTTTAGTTCCTTCATCTTCATTGGAAATAGATGGGGAAACAATGGAAAGACTGACAGGCTTTATTTTCATGGGCTCTAAAATCACTGCAGATGGTGACTTCAGCCATGAAATTAAAAGATGCCTGCTCTTTGGAAGAAAAGCTATGACCAACCTAGACAGCATATTAAAAAGCAGAGACATTACTTTGCCAACAAAGGTCTGTATAGTCTAAGCTATGGTTTTTCCAGTAGTCATGTATGGATGTTAGAGTTACACTGTAAAGCAAGTTCAGCACTGAAGAACTGATGCTTTTGAACTGTGATGTTTGGGAGGACAGTTGAGCGTCCCTTGAACTGCAAGGAGATCAAACCAGTCAATCCTAAAGGAAACCAGTCCTGAGTATTCGTCGGAAGGATTGATGCTGAAGCTGAAACTTCAATACTTTGGTCACGTGATGCAAAGTACTGACTCCTTGGAAGAGACCCTGATGCTGGGAAAGATTGAAGGCAGGAGGAGAAGGGGACGGCAGAGGAAGAGATTGTTGGATGGCATCACCGACTCAATGAACGTAAGGTTGAGCAAGCTCCAGGAGTTGGTGATGGCAGGGAAGCCTGGCATGCTGCAGTCCATAGGGTTGTGAAGAGTTGGACACGACTGAGCAACTGAACTGAACTTAAATGAGGATCCCAGCAGCATGCAGTGGGCCATGAGGATAAGGTGAAACAAAGATTGTATACCCAAGAAATCACCCATGCCCCATGGTGAATTTAGGCCTTGGGCTTTCTAGAGCCGTGCCACAGTAATTAATTACCTACTGTGTTAGCTCCCTATTTCTGGTATAACAAATGATCACGAATTTAGTGGTTTAAAATAACACAGATGTATTATTTTGTAGTCTGGAGGTCAGAAGTCTGAAATTGGTCCTCTATGACTAAAATTAAGGTGTCAGCAGAGCTGCATTCATTCTGGAATCTAAGGAAAAATTTATTTCCTGGCCTTTTCCAGCTTCTGGATTGTGCTTGCATTCCTGCTCATTTCCCCTTCCTTCTCATTCGATATTGGTTATGTAACCTCTTCATTTCTCTCTCTTCTTCCAATGTCTCATCACCTTCCCTAATTCTAACCCTCCAGCATCCTTCCTCTAAGGACCCTTGATTATAGTTGGCCCACACATTTAGTGCTGAATTATCTCCCCATGTCAAGATCCATAACTTAATTACATGTAGTCTCTTTTGCCATACATGATAACATGATGACAGGTTGTAGGAAGTTGGATGTGGCCATCCTTGGAAGGGTGTTATTCAGTTTATCACATCTATTTTCAGCTGGCTTGAATTGGGATTTTGTCACTTTTATGCAGGAGAATCCTAATTAAGACCCAGTGAGTCTGCATTTTTATTTCCTTTAGAAGTCAACTACCTGTTATTAATATATTCTCCTCCATTTAGTGCATATTGTAAATTCAAAGAAGCAGAGATATTTAGAAGAAATGACAGTAGAATGTGAATTACTAGTATTTTAACCCTCACTAGAGCAAATTACATATTTGCTTTCAGGTTTAGTTTATTCATTTATAGTATTCAGATAATAACTCTTGATTTGCCTGATTCACAAGGTTATGGTGAAAATCAAATGAGATTTAAAAAATACACTAAATTCATGCTGCATGCACATAGAAATTACTTTTTAAAAATCTCATGTATGTGTCAGCTTTTAGGGTGAGTTATTCATTCAGTATTATTAACTGTAGTTTTTGGCCATGAATCTTGCTGTAATTGCTTTTGTGTATTCCTCCAGCCTAATGAAAACAATAAAGATATGTAAGTCCCCTCTGCTTGAAGAAGGCAGAGAATAGGCAATTTCCTTTCCCCTTTGCTTCAAAATCCACTAGGGAAAAAAGGAAAACAGGAAGAAATGGAAGGGGAAAAACCTAACTTTTATGGAAGCAAAGAAATGATCATACCTCTGCATGCCAAAACGTGAAGAAGATGTATTAAATGTTGTGAAATGACGCTTAGAGACATGTAAGTATAAGAGAAAGCAAGACATACCTTTTTGTATATAAGGAAAGCTAAAGATTCTCCTGATAGCCTATGACTGAGTCCAAGATAACTTTTTTCTGTTTAGTTCAGAGAGATAGGATATATGAATGTGAACACGTAACACCTCAGAATGATGGAGGAGATACTGATGAATGGAAAACCATACTATCGCACTTAAAATATATATATATATATACAGCTTAACTGAGGGCAGGGAGTTTGATTCTTGACGTAAAGAAGATGGAAAGGTAAATAACAGTCCTCAGCTCAAAAACTAATGTAAAGAAATTTGCTGTGAGCACAATGACATTGTGGATACTAAAACTGAAGGATGATGTACAAAAAGATGGAAGAAATCCCAGATTTGATGACGGCGTGCTTGAAGTAGCATATCCAAGTCTATTACGGATCCCTGCATGAGATACCTAGATAAGAAATGATCTGCTAAGGACCAATCTTAACATAATCACTATGTGATCTGAGCACTGTCACTCCACATTGATCAAAAGGGAAAAGGGGCTAAAATATAGAGAAGAAATGAATGTAGATCATAACGAAAAATTGCCCAGAGGAGGAGAGAGATCACCAAGATAATTTACATAATCAAAATCTTCCTAAACAAATTCTTTAAAGAAAATATAAAATATTTAAAATATATGACAAAAGAAGAAAATAGTGAGGAAAAAATTAACGTATTGCAGAGATGAAATCTATATCTATAGAGTCAACCTAAATAAAGCTGAGGCAAGCTCTGATTACCAGAGTTTGAGTTTATTCAAGACTAGCAGAGGAATTGCCTTTTAGGAAATGCAGACTGTGGCAATTTACAAGTGGGTCTGCTGAGGGTTCAAGGTGGGCTGTTTTTGGGGTGCACATGGAATACAATGGGGAGGAAGTCTAGTCACAGTCAGTGATAACTTAATTTGCTTGAGGATGGGGAGAGATCTTTGGTGGGCGTTTATTGTTAAGGAGGTTAAGTTTTGGTCTTCTGTAAATCAGATGTTTATGAGAAATCAGTCTCTTTATCTTCTTGAGGCCCCATGTGTGAGATTCCCCTTTCCATAACCTCTGATTTCTTTTCGGATTGAAATTCTTTCAAAGTAGCATGTACATATAAAATATATTTCAGATTAATTCTCAAATATAAAATTGAACAACATTTTTCCCCCAACTGAACTAAGATCTTGAGCTGATCATGTGAAAAGGTACAGCTTGTCCCAGGAAAAAAGTTAATGCCAACTTTAATTGGTATTTCTAAAAAAATGTAGGTTTTATTATTCAGGTAAAATGAGACAAACAGATCAGGAGGCAATTGCCATTGAATAAATAGTTTGTTACTCATAGTTTCCAAGAGAAAGGGCACATCCTGCCATGCAGGGCCATGCATAGAAGCACCGGTGTCCATTAGGAGGCAGAGGAAACAAAGAGAAAATGTGGAAGAGTTTTTAATCTTGGTTTCTGTGGGAAGGAATGGGTGAGGCAGGCTAGGTAAATTTTATTTTATTTTTATTTTTACTTTATAGTGCTGTATTGGTTTTGGCATACATTGACATGAATCCGCCACAGGTGTACATGAACTCCCAAACATAAACCCCCCTCCCACCTCCCACCCCACATCATCCCTCCG
>SJYX01006371.1:78012-123460 GCA_006410675.1 Oreotragus oreotragus
CTTTCACTTTCATCAAGAGGCTTTTTAGTTCCTCTTCATTTTCTGCCATAAGGGTGATGTCATCTGCATATCTGAGGTTATTGATATTTCCTCCAGCAGTGTTGATTCTAGCTTGTGCTTCCTCCAGCCCAGCATTTCTCGTGATGTACTCTGCATATATGTTAAATAAGCAGGGTGACAATATACAGCCTTGGCGTACTCCTTTTCCTGTTTGGAACCACTCTGTTGTTCCATGTCCAGTTCTAACTGTTGCTTCCTGACCTGCATATAGGTTTCTGAAGAGGCAGGTCACGTGGTCTGGAATTCCGATATCTTTCAGAATTTTCCACAATTTATTGTGATCCACACAGTCAAAGGCTTTGGCATAGTCAATAAAGCAGAAATAGATGTTTTTCTGGAACTCTCTTGCTTTTCCGATGATCCAGCAGATGTTGGCAATTTGATCTCTGGTTCCTCTGCCTTTTCTAAAACCAACTTGAACATCTGGAAGTTCATGGTTCACGTATTGCTGAAGGGGATGTGTTAATTTCTTCCTTCTGTTGCATGAAGGGGGGACCCCTTCTAGGGCCCACAAGTAGGCTCTTGACTAACACCCGGAAATGAATTGTCTGAAGAGATACACATCCTGACAGATGAGACACTTAACTGGGAAGGGGCACCTTGGTAGAGAGCAGTAGGGTAAGGGAACCCAGGGGGACTGCTCTGCCATATGGCTCAAAGTTTGGGTTTTATGGTGATGGGATTAGTTTCCAGGTTGTCTCTGACCAATCATTCTGACTCAAGGGCCTTCCTGGTGGCACATGCATTGCTCAACCAAGATGGGTGTCAGGCAAGGAGGATTCTGGGAAGTGACAGACACTTGGCATCTCCTTTTGACCTTCCCTGAGTTCTTCTGGTTGGTGGTAGCTTGTTAGTTGTGTTTCTTACCAGTACTTCTGTCCTAAAGTAACTCACACAAAAGATTACTATGGTGCCTGGCCAGGGTAGGCAGTTTCAGTCAGTAAGTTTCCCCTAACATTTCCTGAAGCCACCCATGGGTGGATGGGGTTCTGGACAAAGACTCTTTGTTTTAATATTCAGTCAGAGGGGCAGGGTTCCCTGAGGCAGGCCGTTATGTATAAACAATATCCTTTTAATGAACAAAGCAATGGGAAGCAAAAGTTAGAGAAGCAGATCCAACATGAAGTCCGCTATTCCCTATAACACCCCTAGTTGTCTGTCACCTAGTCTTGGGGTGATGATGGCAGGGGACTCCTGGCCTGAGTGTGAGTGCACTGTGAGAGCCACATAAAGGAGGAGAATGGGCTTTGGAATTGTTTTTTTTTGCAAACGAAAGGCAGAGTTTGGCAGGGTTGTTGCTGTTTCTAGGAATTAGTAAATTCTCCTGGAATCAAGATTGCTGGGAGAAATACCAATACCCTCAGATATGCAGATGACACCACCCTTATGGCAGAAAGTGAAGAGGAACTAAAAAGCCTCTTAATGAAAGTGAAAGAGGAGAGAGAAAAAGTTGGCTTAAAGCACAACATTCAGAAAATGAAGATCATGGCATCTGGTCCCATCACTTCATGGGAAATAGATGGGGAAACAATGGAAACAGTGTCAGACTTTATTTTTTGGGGCTCCAAAATCACTGCAGATGGTGACTGCAGCCATGAAATTAAAAGATGCTTACTCCTTCGAAGAAAAGTTATGACGAACCTAGAGAGTATATTCAAAAGCAGAGACATTACTTTGCCAACTAAGGTCCGTCTAGTCAAGGCTATGGTTTTTCCTGTGGTCATGTATGGATGTGAGAGTTGGACTGTGAAGAAGGCTGAGCGCCAAAGAATTGATGCTTTTGAACTGTGGTGTTGGAAAAGACTATTGCGAGTCCCTTGGACTGCAAGGAGATCCAACCAGTCCATTCTGAAGGAGATCAACCCTGGCATTTCTTTGGAAGGAATGATGCTAAAGCTGAAACTCCAGTACTTTGGCCATCTCATGTGAAGAGTTGACTCATTGGAAAAGGCACTGATGCTGGGAGGGATTGGGGGCAGGAGGAGAAGGGGACAACAGAGGATGAGATGGCTGGATGGCATCACTGACTCGATGGACGCAAGTCTGAGTGAACTCCGGAAGTTGGTGACAGACAGGGAGGCCTGGCGTGCTGCGATTCATGGGGTCGCAAAGAGTCGGACACGACTGAGTGACTGAACTGAACTGAGAGGAATGTCTTTACCAGTGTCAGCAAGGTCCAGATGTCAAAGTATTATGAAACACAGAAAACATGATTAATAAAAGGTGCAGTAGTGTTGCAGGAAGGGGGACCCCTTTCAGGGCCCTAAATTGGGCTCTTGCCTAACACTTGGAAATGAATCGTCCAAGGAGACACGTCTCCTTTAGACCTTTTCGGAACTCTTCTGGTTGGTGGTGGCTTATTAGTTCTGTGTTCCTTAGCAGTACCTCCTGTCGTAAAACAACTCATGCAAATGGTTACTATGGTGCCTGGCCAGGGTGGGCGGTTCCAGTCAGTGTGCTTCTCCTAACAGTAGGAGGGCTCTTCAGGTCAAGTCAGTCACTCAGTCGTGTCCGACCCTTTGTGACCCCTGTGGACTGCAGCATGCCAGGCCTCCCTGTCCATCACCAACTCCTGGAGTCCACCCAAACCTATGTCCATTGAGTCGGTGATGCCATCCAACCATCTCATCCTCTGTCGTCCCCTTCTCCTCCCACCTTCAGTTCTTCCCAGCATCAGGGTCTTTTCCAAGGAGTCAGTTTTTCGTATCAGGTGACCAAAGCACTGTAGTTTCAGCTTCAGCATCAATCCTTCCAATGAATATTCAAGACTGATTTCCTTTAGGATTGACTGGTTTTGTTGCAGGAAGGGGCCCGAAACTGGGCTCTTGTCTAACACTCAGAAATGAATTGTCCAAGGAGACACATGTGCTGACAAAGCAAGATATTTTATTGGGAAAGGGCGACCGGGCGAAGAGCAGGAGGGTAAGAGGACCCAGGAGAACTGCTCTGCCATGTGGCTCACAGTCTCAGGTTTTATGGTGATGGGATTAGTTTCCAGGTTGTCTTTAGCCAATCATTCTGACTCAGAGTCCTTCCTGGTGGTGCATGTTTTGTTCAGCCAAGATGGATGTCAGTGAGAAGGATTCTGGGAGATGGTCAAACATGTGGTGTCTCCTTTTGACCTTTCCTGCACTTATCCGGTTGGTGGTGCTTATTAGTTCTGGGTTCCTTAGGAGGACCTCCTGTCATAAAATAACTCATGCAAATGGTTACTATGGTGCCTGGCCAGGGTGGGCCGTTTCAGTCAGTGTGCTTACCCTAACAGTTTGATCTCCTTGCAGTCCAAGGGACTCTCAAGAGTCTTCTCCAACACCACAGTGCAAAAGTATCAGTTCTTTGGTGCTCAGCTTTCTTTATAGTCCAACTCTCACATCCATACATGACTATTGGAGGGCTCTTAATAGTGGTGCTCTTAATAGCGCTCTTAATAATGAGGGCTCTTAATAGACAGTGAATCACAGTTCTAAAGAATGGTTTGCCATGCTTTGCCAAAATTATCATTTATTGTAACCATGATGCAATATTTGTTTAATTAAAGCCTAAAGGAAATGGCAATCCACTCCAGGACTATTGCCTGGAAAATCCCATGGACAGAAGAGCCTAGTAGGCTACAGTCCATGGGGTCGCAAAGAGTCGGACATGACTGAGCGACTTCACTTCACTTCAAAGAAGTTACATTGTATATTATCAGTAAATCATTGAGTTACAGGGAATACACTTTAAACAATTTTGTGTGGTAGTGTCCAAAAAGAAATTTGTTCTCCTTAAAATTAGATACTCTACCAATGCGCTACTGAAAATTTTATATCTTCAAGGCAGAATGTTGGTAATGCTGCCCCTGAATTTGTATTTCATGCTATGTAAATTAACACCTGAACAAAGAAGTAAGACTAATACATTTTAATAACAAAAAATACTAAAAGAAATACATGGATGGATATATTTTCATGCATATGCCCACAGAGACTTCAGGCTTGTAAGAGTTTGCATGTAATTGGAACTCAGGATGTGTGAAAATCTGGATAAAAAGGAATTTAGGATTCCAGACAAAAAGGAAAAGACAAAGGGAAGGAATATTTATTAAGTCAGTGGGAGAACTTTTCATCCAGGCTTGTTAACATAACTATTAAACTTACGCGAAAACAGGTTTTTTCTTTTGTTAAATACCACCATTGGTATTGAGAATTTTGGAAAGGATCCCATGCAGTGGTAGAAAAGGATGAGAAGTAAAACTGATTCATTTTGCGGAAATGGTTGGTCAGTTTACAGCACTTTGTGGACCAGAGAATATTAAGTAACTATTCACTATGTTTTCGTTCAGATACTTGTCAACAGAGTAAAAAGACAAATTCTGTTACCTTTCAGCAGGGGGCTAGTGTTATTTGAGAATAGATATCAGTGACTTAAATTAAGGCATTGGGAATGTGTCTCATTAAATCACAAATGACATCATGTTGGATGTGAGGACGTACGGTCTGTAACATGGAAATAAGATTCAGAATTTCCTTTTTAAATTGGAGAAATGAAATGAACTGTCAAAATAGAATTAAACTGAAGAGGGACACAGTTGGCTCATTGACTGTGCATTTCCATCATTAAAGTTTCTCATCTGAAAAACGGACATAAAAGCTGTAAACAAAGGACAAAATCCCTGGTCACAACATTGTTACCAGCAGCATGAAAGTTTTTGGTATAAAGTCTGTACATGCTTGACGCTTGACTTACTTCTAAATGCCATGTGCATGAAATTCTTCTAAAATTCCACAGAGTTAAGTTTCAACTATTTAATTTTTGTTGAAGATAAAAACCTCTGTGTTTTCAACAACTTTACGAAGCTTTTTGGATTAGCACTTTTTACTTTTAGGTCTCTGCACTTGTTTTGGAGAGAGACAAAGATTCTTCAAATGTCTAAAACATTTGATAGCAAACACTTGCCTTTTCATGTATTCAAGTGCACTCTGTATATACTTTGACGAAATCTCAATTCCATCTATAGGCATGTTAGGTGAAGCACACTGACTGAAACTTTCCACCCTGGCCAGGCACCATAGTAACCATTTGCATAAGTTGTTTTACAACAGGAGGTCCTGGTAAGGAACACGGAACTAACAAGTCTCCACCAACCGGAAGAGTTTGGGAAAGATCAAAAGGAGACACCACAGGTCCGACCACCTCCCAAAATCCCTCTCTCTAGCATCCATCTTGGCTGAGCAATGCGTGCGCCACCAGGGAAGACTCTGAATTAGAATGATTGGCCAAAGACCACCCAGAAACTAATCCCATCACCATAAAACCAAGACTGCAAATCATGTGGCAGAGCTGTTCTCCTGGGTTCCCCTACCCTACTGCTCTCCCCCCGGGTGCCCTTCCCAATAAAATCTCTTGCTTTGTCAGCAAGTGTCTCCTTGGACAATTCTTCTTTTCCGAGTGTTAGACAAGAGCCTAGTTTTGGGCCCTGGAAGGGGGTCCCCTTTCCTGCAACAGGCATATCTCAGAGATGTTGCTTCCCTGGTGGCGCAGATGGTAAAGAATCCACCTGCAATACAGAAGACCCAGGTTCAATCTCTGGGTTGAGAAGTTCCCCTGGAGAAAGAAATGGCAACCCACTTCAGTATTCTTGTCTAGAGAATCCCATGGACAGAGGAGCCTGGCGGGCTACAGTCCATGGTGTTGCAGAATTAGACAGAACTGAGCCACTAACTCTTAATTTCCTTTAAGAACATATATTTGCTTTCACAACTTGGCTAACTGGTGCAAGAGGCCTAACTTTCAGCTTATCTTGACATTCAACATGCCTTTCTCATTCAGCTTAATTATTTCTAGCTTTTGGCTTTAAGTGAGAGACATGTGACTCTTCTTTCACTTGGACACTTAGAGGTAACTGTAGGGTTATTAATTAGCCTGATTTCATGTTGTTGTGTTCCAGGCACTACGGAGGCCTGAGGAGAGGACAAGAGACAAGGAATGGCCAGTCAGTGGATCAGTAAGAACACACACAACATTTATCAGTTAGGTTTGTATCTTACAAAGACACAGTTCATGGTACCCCCAAAACAATTATGATAGTGACATCAAAGATCACAGATCACCATTATAATTACGATGATAATGAAAAAGTTTGAAATATTGAGAGAGTTACCCAGGTTTGACACAGACATGAAGTGAGCAAATGTTGTTGGAAAAATGGTGTTGATAAACTTGCTTGATGCAGGGCTGCCACAAAACTTCAATTTGTAAAAAGTGCAATATCTGCAAAGCACTATATATATTATGCTAAAATGCAATAAAATATTCCTGTATTTATTCTGAGATCAAGTCAATAAACTAAAGTTTACAGGAACATTGGGAATGTTCTTAAGAAGGATTTGATAGGATATATATTTCCATATCCATTTTAACCATGGGTCTTAATGATCATTTATGTTGCTTAAGCAACTTCCAAAGGTTATCTCATTTACTCATGTTGAAATTAAGTAAGGAAGACAAGGTTGGTACTGTTTGCTTAAAAATATGGAATTTGTCTTCTCTGCATGAGCTGTTGCACTTGGCCTGATACCCTCTAGACCTGTCCATGTTGTTGCAAGTGGCAAGATTTCTTCTTCTTTTAATGACTGAGTGGTATCCCAGTGTATGTACATACCACGTGTTCTTTATTTCTGTTGATGAACATTTAGGTTGCTTCCGTATCTTGGATGTTTTAAATAATGCTGCGATGAACACAGGGGGACATATATCTCTTTGAATTTGGGTTTTTATTTTCTTTCGATCACTACCCTGGTGTGCAACTGCTGGATCGTATGGTAGTTATATTTTTAATTTTTTTGAGAACTCTCCATGCTGCTTTCTACAGTGGCTGTACCAGTTTACATTCCCAGCAGGTGTGAGGGTTTCTTTTTCTCCACCACCTCAGCAACATTTGCTATTTGTTGTCTTTTTGATTGTCATTCTGACAGATGTGAGGTGATACCTCATCTTATGGTTTTGATTTGCCTTTCCCTGAGAATTACTAAGCCGTGCGGTGACACTCACAGAGAGATGTGAAGAATACTCACCGAAAACACTGATAGTGATGATGAAGTAAAATATATTTTAAGATAGGACAGGGAAAAAATTAAATATGAAATTCTCTCTCTGTGTTTCTTTGGGCCTTGAAGTGAAGTTGCTCAGTCGTGTGTGACTCTCTGTGACCCTGTGGACTGTAGCCCACCAGGCTCCTCCATCCATGGAATATTTTAGGCAAGAGTACTGGAGTGGGTTGCCGTTTTGGGCCTTCCCCCTCCCTAATGTGCAGTGTGCATCTGCTTTACATGTTAACCAGAGTCCCTCAAAGATGAGAGTGCCTGAACTTCTAAATGCCATGTGCATGAAATTCTTCTAAAATTCCACAGAGTTAAGTTTCAACTATTTAATTTTTGTTGAAGATAAAAACCTCTGTGTTTTCAACAACTTTACGAAGCTTTTTGGATTAGCACTTTTTACTTTTAGGTCTCTGCACTTGTTTTGGAGAGAGACAAAGATTCTTCAAATGTCTAAAACATTTGATAGCAAACACTTGCCTTTTCATGTATTCAAGTGCACTCTGTATATACTTTGACGAAATCTCAATTCCATCTATAGGCATGTTAGGTGAAGCACACTGACTGAAACTTTCCACCCTGGCCAGGCACCATAGTAACCATTTGCATAAGTTGTTTTACAACAGGAGGTCCTGGTAAGGAACACGGAACTAACAAGTCTCCACCAACCGGAAGAGTTTGGGAAAGATCAAAAGGAGACACCACAGGTCCGACCACCTCCCAAAATCCCTCTCTCTAGCATCCATCTTGGCTGAGCAATGCGTGCGCCACCAGGGAAGACTCTGAATTAGAATGATTGGCCAAAGACCACCCAGAAACTAATCCCATCACCATAAAACCAAGACTGCAAATCATGTGGCAGAGCTGTTCTCCTGGGTTCCCCTACCCTACTGCTCTCCCCCCGGGTGCCCTTCCCAATAAAATCTCTTGCTTTGTCAGCAAGTGTCTCCTTGGACAATTCTTCTTTTCCGAGTGTTAGACAAGAGCCTAGTTTTGGGCCCTGGAAGGGGGTCCCCTTTCCTGCAACAGGCATATCTCAGAGATGTTGCTTCCCTGGTGGCGCAGATTGTAAAGAATCCACCTGCAATACAGAAGACCCAGGTTCAATCTCTGGGTTGAGAAGTTCCCCTGGAGAAAGAAATGGCAACCCACTTCAGTATTCTTGTCTAGAGAATCCCATGGACAGAGGAGCCTGGCGGGCTACAGTCCATGGTGTTGCAGAATTAGACAGAACTGAGCCACTAACTCTTAATTTCCTTTAAGAACATATATTTGCTTTCACAACTTGGCTAACTGGTGCAAGAGGCCTAACTTTCAGCTTATCTTGACATTCAACATGCCTTTCTCATTCAGCTTAATTATTTCTAGCTTTTGGCTTTAAGTGAGAGACATGTGACTCTTCTTTCACTTGGACACTTAGAGGTAACTGTAGGGTTATTAATTAGCCTGATTTCATGTTGTTGTGTTCCAGGCACTACGGAGGCCTGAGGAGAGGACAAGAGACAAGGAATGGCCAGTCAGTGGATCAGTAAGAACACACACAACATTTATCAGTTAGGTTTGTGTCTTACAAAGACACAGTTCATGGTACCCCCAAAACAATTATGATAGTGACATCAAAGATCACAGATCACCATTATAATTACGATGATAATGAAAAAGTTTGAAATATTGAGAGAGTTACCTGGGTTTGACACAGACATGAAGTGAGCAAATGTTGTTGGAAAAATGGTGTTGATAAACTTGCTTGATGCAGGGCTGCCACAAAACTTCAATTTGTAAAAAGTGCAATATCTGCAAAGCACTATATATATTATGCTAAAATGCAATAAAATATTCCTGTATTTATTCTGAGATCAAGTCAATAAACTAAAGTTTACAGGAACATTGGGAATGTTCTTAAGAAGGATTTGATAGGATATATATTTCCATATCCATTTTAACCATGGGTCTTAATGATCATTTATGTTGCTTAAGCAACTTCCAAAGGTTATCTCATTTACTCATGTTGAAATTAAGTAAGGAAGACAAGGTTGGTACTGTTTGCTTAAAAATATGGAATTTGTCTTCTCTGCATGAGCTGTTGCACTTGGCCTGATACCCTCTAGACCTGTCCATGTTGTTGCAAGTGGCAAGATTTCTTCTTCTTTTAATGACTGAGTGGTATCCCAGTGTATGTACATACCACGTGTTCTTTATTTCTGTTGATGAACATTTAGGTTGCTTCCGTATCTTGGATGTTTTAAATAATGCTGCGATGAACACAGGGGGACATATATCTCTTTGAATTTGGGTTTTTATTTTCTTTCGATCACTACCCTGGTGTGCAACTGCTGGATCGTATGGTAGTTATATTTTTAATTTTTTTGAGAACTCTCCATGCTGCTTTCTACAGTGGCTGTACCAGTTTACATTCCCAGCAGGTGTGAGGGTTTCTTTTTCTCCACCACCTCAGCAACATTTGCTATTTGTTGTCTTTTTGATTGTCATTCTGACAGATGTGAGGTGATACCTCATCTTATGGTTTTGATTTGCCTTTCCCTGAGAATTACTAAGCCGTGCAGTGACACTCACAGAGAGATGTGAAGAATACTCACCGAAAACACTGATAGTGATGATGAAGTAAAATATATTTTAAGATAGGACAGGGAAAAAATTAAATATGAAATTCTCTCTCTGTGTTTCTTTGGGCCTTGAAGTGAAGTTGCTCAGTCGTGTGTGACTCTCTGTGACCCTGTGGACTGTAGCCCACCAGGCTCCTCCATCCATGGAATATTTTAGGCAAGAGTACTGGAGTGGGTTGCCGTTTTGGGCCTTCCCCCTCCCTAATGTGCAGTGTGCATCTGCTTTACATGTTAACCAGAGTCCCTCAAAGATGAGAGTGCCTGCTCAACCATAAAAATATTGTGTTTTCTTTCTTCTGATGCTAGCAATGTAACTTCTTAAAAAAAATTAATGTTCTTTCTCAGCTCTGTAAGGGGTCATGGTGACTTGTTGCTCACTTTGTGTATGCTTTCCTGGACTATGTATCTTTGGTGACCTTTATGTAAAATATCAAGATGTCATTTTGATGTACGATCCTTTGTTTTAAAATGTATATGACTGTGCCTTAGACTTCTAACAGGTGGGCCAGTTCTCAGAGCTTTCTGAAAATCTGCTTTCTAAGCTATGAGCCTCAGTTGGACTTGAATAAAATCCCTGTTTTTTTTCTTAACTTGATAGCTCATTAAATTTTTGTTGACAGTGATTGTTTCTGAGTGGTAGGAATTCCAGACTTTACTTTTTGTACCTTTTAATCTTATTTGAACTTTTATAAACAGAAAAATTAAAGAACTAAATGAAGCCCTAACTAAGAGAGAGGCTAACAGAGGGAAACTATGGTATGAGAGGGGCATGTTTGTGTGCTAAGATTGCTTCAGGAGTGTCCGACTTTTGCAGCCTCACGCATCATAACCCGCAAAGGCTCCCTGTCCCATGGGGTGCTCTCCAGGCAAGAATACAGGAGTGGTTTGCCCTGCTCTCCTCCAGGGGATCTTCCCCACCCAGGGACTGAAGCCACCACATCTCTTACTGCATTGGGAGGCGGGTTCTTTTCCACTAGTGCCACCTGGGGGCAGCTTCATATTAAAAAAGAGCACTGCTGCTGCTGCTAAGTCACTTCAGTCGTGTCCGACTCTGTGCGACCCCACAGACGGCAGCCCACCAGGCTCCCCCGTCCCTGGGATTCTCCAGGCAAGAACACTGGAGTGGGGTGCCATTTCCTTCTCCAATGCATGAAAGTGAAAAGCAAAAGTGAAGTCGCTCAGTCGTGTCCGACTCTCGGCCACCCCATGGACTGTAGCCTACCAGGCTCCTCCATCCATGGTATTTTCCAGGCAAGAGTACTGGAGTGGGGTGCCATTGCTTTCTCTGAAAAAAAGGGCACTAGGTAAATAGAAAGATGACTGAGCGTGCATTTGCCACCAAATGGGTAGATGGCTATCTTGATATTCTTTGGCTTTTAGCATTTGCTAGTGTTGCTGTTCCTTTATGGTTTGTTTCTAAACTGTGTAATAATTCAGTACCTTCTAGTCATTTTTCCTTTCTTCTAGGATCCTTCCCATCGCAGGTATGCACCTTAGCTTTGTCATTTATGTAAACAATTAGACAGTACCACCCAGTGAGAGTGTAATAAACACTAGCGCTTAATGTTATTATTGTTAGCATCAATTCAACCCATACTTATTGAATATGTATGATAATTCTGTTGCATGTCACATTTGAAAAGCATACAACACAGATGATTGTCTTCAGAGATCTTATACTCTAACGAGGATACAAAGGAATCTCTTCAAAATCCAATTCTCCCATCATGCTGCAACAGCTGTTTATTTTTTAAATAAGATAAAGTCCAAAGCATTGACACGTTACCTTGTCTTTTGTGATCTGACATTTCCCTATAGATTCAGCCTTATAATTTTGTTTCATGCTCAGCTGTGTCCGACTCTTTGTGACCTCATGGACTGTAGCCTGCCAGGACCATCTGCCCATGGGATTTCCCAGGCAAGAATACTGGAGTGGATTGCCATATCCTTCTCCAGGGGATCTGTCTGACCCAGGGATCGAACCCATGTCTCCTGCATTGCAAACGAATTCTTCACCACTGAGCCACCTGAGAAGCCCAGCTTCAGCCTTACTACTTGCCATTTACTTCTTTTAACTTTTCAAAGCACCCGTGTTTTGTGATTCCTTTGTCCTGTCTGTACATTAATCTTGCAGAAGCTCCCTTTTCTCCTTTGTGTGTGTTTTCCTTACTTAGAATTTTCTGGAGACAACATAAAACTGGCTAATCAATGTGTATTCTTTAGATTTGGCTCAAAGCCCACCTTTTCCATATAGCCCTCTCTGATCTTTTCTCAAATTCCGACCTTAGAATGTGTGTAAATTCTGAGTCTGACACATTGGTGTATAACTGTAGTTCTTAGCTGGGGGCCATCTTTCTCCATAGGGGACATTTGGCAAAGCCTGGAAACATTTTAGTTGCCACAATGGGGCGATGCTCCTGCATCCAGTGGGTGTAGGCCAGGGAGAGTGATGAAAGTCCTGTGATGCTCAGAACAGCCTCCCCCAGCAAAGAGGTGACTGGTCCCACATGGCAGGAGTGCTGAGGTTTGAGACCTCATGTTGATGATTCTCCCCAGCCACTAGGTTATGACTTTCCCTTCTGTTTTATCTCTATGTCCTCAGCAATAAGTCCAAAGCCTGCAACATGTTCATTAGATATTTCCTAAATACGTGAAAGAAGGAGGGGATTAAAGGTATGCATGGCTATATAAATAATTATTGTCCAATAATAAAGACATTGGCAGTATTTTGACCAATATCAGTACTTCTGTCTGATATTAAAGGGGAATTAAACTGTTGAAATGGGGTGTTAGATGACAGAGGGAACAGGGGTATGGGACAGAGAAATCACAGTAACTGAGGATTAAGATTTTAAAACAGAAAAGCAAAATTAAGAGAAAATATCAGATTCATATGTACAGTGACATTTTCAACAGATTAAATCTTTTGGTAGATGGGAAGAAAAGTGTTAGAATAATTTTTATTATTGTAGCCAACCAAGATTAATGGTATGTATAGTTAGAATTGGAGAAGGCGATGGCACCCCACTCCAGTACTCTTGCCTGGAAAATCCCATGGATGGAGGAGCCTGGTGGGCTGCAGTCCATGGGGTTGCTAAGAGTCAGACACAACTGAGCGACTTCACTTTCACTTTTCACTTTCATGCACTGGAGAAGGAGATGGCACCCCACTCCAGTGTTCTTGCCTGGAGAATCCCAGGGAAGGGGGAGCCTGGTGGGCTGCTGTCTATGGGGTCGCACAGAGTCGGACACGACTGAAGCGACGCAGCAGCAGCATAGTTACAATAGGGGCTTCCCTGGTGTCTCAGCTGGTAAAGAATCTGCCTGCAATGTAGGAGACCCTGGTTCAATTCCTGAGTGGGAAGATCTGCTGGAGAAGGGATAGGCTACCCACACCAATATTCTTGGGCTTCCCTGGTGGCTCAGTTGGTAAAGAAGTGAGCAGCTACTCACTCCAGTATTCTAGCCTGGAGAATTCCATGGACTGTACCGTCCATGGGGTCGCAAAGAGCTGGACATGACTGAGCGACTTTCACTTTATAGTTACAATGAATGAGATGATCCTTTTATTAAAATTAGAACTAATGCAATGTAATCTGAATATTAACACAACATTGATTATTTAAGATGTGCTGTCTCAGTCTTTCTTACTCTTTATTCCAGGTATAAAATTCTGTGTAAGTGAATGCTTCTTTTTCTGATATTAGTTTATGGTAGGTGAAAGAATTCTTATAACATAAGAGCTACATTAAACTTTCAAACTAAAGTTAAATGGAAATAGTTTTGAAGTTTAAAATACTTCTTTAAATTTTTATGCCTTTTTGAAGTGTATTGTTTCAATCAACATCAGCCAAGAAAGCACTGAATTACTATCAAATACAGTTCTTGAAATACTTCCAAGTTGTATAGGAAAAAAATCCTCCAAAACTGAAATGGCTGCCAATCTCACAGGCGACTAGAAGGAAAAGATAGTTAAAAAGCTATCAGAAAATGGAGAATCTGAGACCCTGTACTTCCTTCAGTTCAGTTCAGTAACTCAATTGTGTCTGACTCTTTGCAACCCCATGAAGTGCAGCGTGCCAGGCCTCCCTGTCCATCACCAACTCCCAGGGTTTACTCAAACTCATGTCCATTGAGTCATTGATGTCATCCAGCCATCTCATCCTCTGTTGTCCCCTTCTCCTCCTGCCTTCAATCTTTCCCAGCATCTTTTCCAATGAGTCAGCTCCTTGCATCAAGTGGCCAAAATATTGGAGTTTCAACTTCAAATCAGTCCTTCCAATGACTATTCAGGACTGATTTCCTTTAGGATGGACTGGTTGGATCTCCTTGCAGTATGAAGTGCAGCGTGCCAGGCCTCCCTGTCCATCACCAACTCCCAGGGTTTACTCAAACTCATGTCCATTGAGTCATTGATGTCATCCAGCCATCTCATCCTCTGTTGTCCCCTTCTCCTCCTGCCTTCAATCTTTCCCAGCATCTTTTCCAATGAGTCAGCTCCTTGCATCAAGTGGCCAAAATATTGGAGTTTCAACTTCAAATCAGTCCTTCCAATGACTATTCAGGACTGATTTCCTTTAGGATGGACTGGTTGGATCTCCTTGCAGTCCAAGGGACTCTCAAGAGTCTTCTCCAACACCATAGTTCAAAAGCATCAATTCTTCCATGCTCAGCTTTTTTTATAGTCCAACTCTCATATCCATCCATGACTCCTTGAAAAACCATAGCCTTGACTAGACAGACCTTTGATGGCAAAGTAATGTCTCTGCTTTTTAATATGCTGTCTAGGTTGGTTATAACTTTCCTTCCAAGGAGCAAGTGTCTTTTAATTTCATGGCTGCAGTCACCATCTGCAGTGATTTTGGAGCCCCCCAAACATAAAGTCAGCCACTGTTTCCACTGTTTCCCCATCTATTTGCCATGAAGTGATGAGACTGGATGCCATGATCTTAGTTTTCTGAATGTTGAGCTTTAAGCCAACTTTTTCACTCTCCTCTTTCGTCAAGAGCCTCTTTAGTTCTTCTTCACTTTCTGCCATAAAGGTGGTGTCATCTGCATATCTGAGGTTGTTAATATTTCTCCTGGAAATCTTGATTCCAACTTGTGTTTCATCCAGCCCAGCGTTTCTCATGATGTACTCTCTGCATAGAAGTTAAATAAGCAGGGTGAGAATATACAGCCTTGACGTGCTCCTTTCCCGATTTGTAACCAGTCTGTTGTTCCATGTCCAGTTCTAACTGTTGCTTCTTGACCTGCATACAGATTTCTTAGGAGGCAGGTCAGGTGGTCTGGTATTCCCATCTCTTGAAGAATTTCCCACAGTTTGTTGTGACCCACACAGTCCCTTAAATATCATAAACATGACCTTTAATATCACATTTTCTTTAAAAAGGTTAAATGAAAGTATAGTGAGAATTTCCTACTTCTGCTTGCAGATATTTAGGAAAGCTCATTTTATTAATATACTTCCATAAAATCCCATCCCAGGATTGAAGATTTTTCTCCTCCCTGCCTTCCAGTTTCTTCTAATATACCTTTTCCTCTCACATTCTTTTTTAACTTTTAAAAAATATTTGTGAAGTTTTTACATGTGAATAGTCTCCACATAGATAGGTATAATTGACATATCAATTGTATTATTTTGGAGTGTACAACATATTGGTTTGATATTTGTATATATTGCAAAGTTATCACCACAATGTCTATTTACATCTGTCAACATACATACTTAAAGTTTTTTTCTTATGATGAGGACTTTTAAGATCTACATTTTTACCAACTCTCAAATATGCAATATAGATTATTAACTGAAGTCACTATGAAACTTATTTTATAACTAGAAGTTTGTGCATTTTGACCCTCTTCACAGTTTTTCTCTATCTCCCCATCCCCAGCCTGACAAATGCAAGTCTGTTCTCTGTATCTCACATAGGTCCACTTTTTATGTTCTGCCCTTTGAAATATGTGCATGCTAAGTTGCTCCACTCATGTCCAAGTCTCTGTGACCCCAAGGAGTGTAGCCCACCAGGCTCCTCTGTCCATGGATTCTCCAGGCGAGAATACCAGAGTGGGTTGTCATGTCCTCCTCTAGGGGGTCTTCGCGACACAAGGTTGAACCCATGTCTCTTACATCTCGCAAATTGGCAGGCGAGCTGTTTACCAGTAGTTCTGCTTGGGAAGCCCACCCTTTAAAAGTACTTTAACTAAACATACCCATCAATGAAGTGCATTCCACAGAGGATGCCTGTAGTGTTTTTACTTATAACTTTTAAAATTATATTTTAAATCAACATTGTCATCAACACTAAAATTTTATAAGCAAAATGTTTTCTAAAACTCTTTCTTCTTTAGTACAGAAGAACTTGAGAGAGTCTGACTCTTAATACCACCTGATGGTTATCACTGAATTGCAGTTCCATGGAAATTCCTGACTCCAAAGTTGTCCCTAGCTGAAGTAACAGTTAAGAAATAATGGCTCACACTGATCTTCTACATGCCTTTAGGAGACTGATTAATGGCCACCCAAAGATAACAAACTCTACTCCCCAGAACCTATAAATGATTCTTTATAGGGAGAAGAGGTCTTTTCAGGTGTGATTAAGTTAAGGATCTTGAGATGGGATGATTATTCTGCATTATCAGTGTGAGCCCTAAATGCCACCCCAAGTGTTCTTATAGGGGAGAGACAGAAGGAGGTTTGATACAGACAAAAGAGAAAAAGACACATGCAGTGGAAAAGGTTTTGGAACCATGGAAGCTGAGAGTGGACGGATGTGACCGCAAGTGAAGGAATGCTCGCTGCGACCAGGAACTGAAGGGAGCAGGGAACCTGATTTCAATCTAGTGACATTGATTTCAGACTTCTGGCATCCAGAGTTGTGAGAGCACAAATTTCTGTGGTTTTTTAAACACCTAAATTTGTGGCAATTTGTGGCTGTATCTCCAGAAAACAAATATATGACACTTGGCCTCAAAACACATCTTACAAAGTAGATGGGAATAAAAGATTGAAAAATGAATGCGCCATTTATGGGTCCATGTATGAATGTGAATGCAGGCAATTCCATCAGGACACATAGGATCAGGTTTGAAGGTGAGCTGAGAAATCATTTGGTCCACTTTGATTCCCAATGTAGAAACTCTCTGTAATAACCTCTTTCTTGGTTGATCATCAAGCATTTACATGAGTCCTTTTAGAGACTCAGTAAATACTTCAGCTAGGGACAACTTTGGAGTCAGGAATTTCCATGGAACTGCAATTCAGTGATAACCATCAGGTGGTATTAAGAGTCAGACTCTCTCAAGTTCTTCTGTACTAAAGAAAGAGTTTTAGAAAACACTTTGCTTATAAAATTTTAGTGTTGATGACAATGTTGATTTAAAATATAATTTTAAAAGTTATAAGTAAAAACACTACAGGCATCCTCTGTGGAAAGCACTTCATTGATGAGTATGTTTAGAGACAGAGGGCTCACCATTTTAAAGGCAATGCATTCAGTAGCTGGCTCTCTATAATTCTTAGGAAAAAAATGCATGCATCATGTTAAAAATGAAGATAAGACAGGTGGCGTTAGTGGTAAAGAATCTGTCTGCCAATTCAAGAGACATAAAAAACATGGGTTTGATCCCTGGGTGGAAAGATTCCCTGGACATGGGCCTGGCAACCCATTCCAATATCTTTACCTGGAGAATCCCATGGACAAAGGAGCCTGGTGGGCTACAGTCCATAGCGTCACAAAGAGTCGGACATGATTGAAGTGGCTTAGCACACATGTACAACTTATTTGTACATTTGGAAAATATTAATTAACATTCGTAACATGTGAGGCAATTCTTCAAGACACTGGGGCACAGCACAAATAAAGAAGAAGAAAAAGAGACGATTATTTTGTAGTTTGTTACAGCAGCCACGAGAAACTAATACATGCCTGACATAAGTTAAGTGGAAAGAAAGTAGTGCATGGTGCCTGAAGTAAGAAATCAATAATGGAAGAAAAGAATTCTAAAAAAGAAAAAGAAAAAAATGAAGTTATTGATAACAAAGTGATGAACTTCACACATATAACAAGGTGTTGATGGAGGATAAGTTTTTTTAAAAATGAAAAATTATTATTAAAGCCATTGCTTTGCCATTCTTACTGAAAAGTCATCCATATCCTTTAAGCTGTGCAGGCTAAATGGGTTTTTCCTGCAAGTATCGTTGTTTTAAAAGACAGGATATGAATAACTTATATGTAACTTATATTAGTTAGTTATATCCTTTTGATTCTCCTAAGAAGAATCCTGAACACTATTTAATAAATATTGAAAAAGTCCTCTCTCCTGTTTAATTGTTGCATTCCTGTCATCTTCTTAGTTCAGCATGTGCCGAATAAAGTTGCTTAGAGTATCGTGTTGTGGCCTCTCTTAAAGTAATGCTGTTGAATGCTGTGAAGGGGAAGGTGTGTAGTCTTTCTTTGGGGAGAGACGTGACCAACAGAGGGAAAAATGAGAATCCTGTGCTTTAAAGGCTGGGTAAGGCAGATTATGGGACTTGCATAAGACTTTAATAACTGGGCGTCAGGAAGAAACTGACTTTGAAAGTTAAGCAAGCAGAAGAGGGGCATGACAAAAGGATCGTTACCTGAAACAGCTAAAGACAGGCTAGCGATAGGAGCCTAAGAGATGGGAAGTTCATGAGGACATAAGAGTTGTTTTGTCCAGTGAGAAACCCAAGGAGAGAGAGGAGGGGCAATTCAGACGCAGAATCTGCAGAATTTACTGACCCACTGGGTAAAGGGCAATGAAGAAACAAGAGCCAAATATTTCTCTAGGGTTTATATAGTAGGTGGTTGGGGAAAGTAACAACAGGGAAGAAAAATTCCAAAGGCTGGATGTTGTAGGAGAAAAAAATTAGTGAATGTGAAGTTCCAAACAGAAGTTTTCAGTGGTTAATTAGTCATACAGAAATGGAATAAAACAAGAAGCCAGAATTTTGATTTTCCCAATAGAAACATACTGAGGGGCATCAGTCCGTTTTATATTCTGACTCACTTTAGCTGGTAGGTTTAAATTCCTCTGACTCACTTACTCTGATGCTGACTAGTAGTGTGAAAGACGGACATGTAAGACTGAGCCCCCCAAAAGATGACAGGTGACTTTGGTGGAGTATTGTGTCGGCCTGTGGGCGAGAGACAATTCTGTCAAGCTGAACCTGAGAAATGTTTGTTTTTTACAGTCTGTGATTATATGTGTATAATTATGGCTGATATGCATTGTTGTTCAGCAGAGACCAACACAACCATTGTAAGGCAATTTTCCTCCAATTAAAAACTAAATTTAAGAAATGTCTATGATTGATGTGAGGAGTAATCTTTGTAATGGTAAACCTCATTAGCAGCATTCTTGAAAAAGGAACTATTGGAATTGGACTCTTTGGTCATGGAAATACAATTTCAGCGTCAGTTGCAGCCTGGGTCCACAGGTCACATTGAAATGGGAATTCTAGAGTTCTGTTTACAAGGTGTGGGTATAGGGTGGGATAGTCAACCCCCATCTGTACCTCAGTCTCCTTATCTGTAAAAATAAATGCTTTCTTCATAGGGATGTTATAAGGATACAGTGTCCCTACTGTGCAAAACCAACGTGGCAGTTTCGATCGATGGTGGTGCCTGTCTCTTTACAGGGACTCCGTAAACATTAATTCCAATCTTTATACCCTACCCACCTCCCATACACACACCAGAAGAAAAAAAAAATCTGTTTTCAACTGCTCAGTTAAGAAAAATGATCATGTTTATATTGCTTTGTGAACAAATGCTCAGGTCAGTGTATAGGTAGTAAAACTCTACCCTCACTGGACCACTGAGGAAGTCCCTATGTGTCAGTGATTTTGGATACATTATTGTGCTTAGTCCTGTGAAAACAAGCATTTCACCTTTTAGTTGATGAAATAGTCTACTGTTTAAGCCCACAGTGGCAACATCCATATGTTTTAACACTTTAACAAAATAACTTCACTGTGCCCACACTTTATCAAGCCCAGGAAGCACAGATGTATTTAAGAGAGGAGAGGACCAACATAATGCAGGATAAGAACTGCTTAAAGTTGACTTTGAATGGATAGTTGAATACGAAACAACCGCGTTGTCATTATAATTTATTTAATCTAGAGCATCATCTGGCGGTTTACTCCCTGTAGCTTTTAGGAGTTTACCTTCAAAGGTACGCTGGGTTAGTATTCTTTCATAGGGTACAAATATGACTAACACTGAGAAGAATGACTAATGCTTTTCAAAAAGTGCTGAATGCTTAGAGTTAATCTTGGTGAAAAATATTCTGATCATTGAAAAACCAAGGCAAAGTATGAGTCCTGAGACTCATAACAGCTTTAACAATTTGTCATTCTTAGTTGGAAATGAAAAATACATTTGATATTTTTGTGAAACAAATTCTATAATTTTTTTTTTTTGTCCTGAGGAAGAGTAAAACACGTCTCACCTTTCCTGGCCACCTCTATTTTGTTATTTAAATATAAAGAGTAAAAAACATTTTAGACCAGCTACCAATAGGGACTTGGATAGTGCTCCAGAGATGGCAATCAATACAGATTCATATTACTCTGTGACTTCAGTGTTTGAAACATTTAAAGGAGAAAACAATGTGAAATTAGGTAAACTAGCAGCATTTGTAACAGAGGGCAGTTTACACAGTTCATTAAGACAGACCATGGAGTCAGTAATGTAATGGCTCTGAGTTTTTCTTGGAACCTCTCTCTAGCTTTTCATAAGCTCATCTCTGCTTTGCAATAATTTAACTGTTTTTTCCCCGCTACAAGCCAATAGGGTATATCAGCAAATGTGCAGATAATGAAAAATCAATGCACTCTGTCAAACGTTCCCACTTCTCTTCAGATAATTCGCACTTTGGAAATAAACTAAAGCACTCCAGTTCAGTTCAGTCCAGTCGCTCAGTTGTGTCCGACTCTTTGCGACCCCATGAATCGCAGCACGCCAGGCCTCCCTGTCTGTCACCAACTTCTGGAGTTCACCCAAACTCATGTCCATCGAGTCGGTGATGCCACCAGCCATCTCATCCTCTGTCGACTCCTTCTCCTCCTGCCCCTAATGCCTCCCAGCATCAGAGTCTTTTCCAATGAGTCAACTCTTCACATGAGGTGGCCAAAGTATTGGAGTTTCAGCTTTAGCGTCAGTCCTTCCAAAGAAAACCAAGGACTGATCTTCTTTAGGATGGACTGGTTGGATCTCCTTGCAGTCCAAGGGACTCTCAAGAGTCTTCTCCAACACCACAGTTCACCACTAGCAGTATTAAATTCTTGAAGAAATAATAGGAAAAGTTTAAGCAAAAAAATCGCACAGGATTTGGGGTCAATTCAGGATGTGTATTTGTCTCAGGGCTCAAGTAATGTCTTCTCTCATACTGAAGTTATTTTGTTGTCATTTTGATTTGCATTTCTCTTCATAATTTATTTCTTCATATAGGTTTGTTATGGACACTTAAAATGACCTGACTTAAAGAAGCTTATTCTTTAAGCAGCTTTTCAGTTGTAAATACTGGCAAGTACTTATCTTTCTATCCATTCTTATTAGTTTGCACGATTTGAAGGGTTGTTTTAGAAATGATAAGTTTTAAAGACCATAGTAACTCACTTGGTGAATACTCTGTGTTGTAACTTTGCATTTAAATCTGTACTTTAATTGAAAAAGAGAACAATTGTTTGGAAGAGGAAAAATGACCACAAGCACATGGAAAATATTTTGCTGGGAGTAGTGAAATATAGCGGGGAAGGCAAATGGCACCCCACCCCAGTACTCTTGCCTGGAAAATCCAATGGATGGAGTAGCCTGGTGGGCTGCAGTCCATGGGTCGCTAACAGTCGGACAGACTGAGCGACTTCACTTTCACTTTTCTCTTTCATGCATTGGAGGAGGAAATGGCAACCCACTCCAGTATTCTTGCCTGGAGAATCCCAGGGATGGGGGAGCCTGGTGGGCTGCCGTCTGTGGGGTCACACAGAGTCGGACACGACTGAAGTGACTTAGCAGCAGCAGTAGCAGCAGCAGCAGTGAAATATAGACATAAAATGTATTTCAATAATAGGTAGCATTAATTTAAAATATATGTGCACTCAACATTGATATATACTAAAAGAAAAAAAATCCCATGTTCTTCTCCCATCTGTTTCTGCTTTTGTTTTCCAAAAAAAAGTCTAATGAGTTCCAGAGAAGAGGCACTGGTTTTTTCATAAAGCTAGAGAATATATCTCTCCTTTCATAAAATGCCAAGCTGTGTCCAATATTCTTGTGATTCATAGAATTCTAGGGTATATTTGCTGAAACTGAAAAGTTCTGAACTCACTTGATGAAAAAAGCATGACAGATCTGTAAAAAGATTTTAGAAGTTCCATTCCATTATAATCTGTAGCATCCACTAACAACCAATTTGGAGATTCTTGACTTTACGTAAAAACTTTAGTTTCTATTTTAATATTAATGCATATAAGTACTGAGCCAACTTTCAAGAAAAGAAAAATGGTCACCATGTTACACAGCTTTTGTTATATATGCTGACTTTTTTTGAAATGTACATCTTGTGATTGTTGGTTCATATAAATAATCTTAGATTTCTATGCTGAAGACTTGGAAAATAAAATTAGTTTCTAATGATATCGGTTTATGCTTTTGCTAGTTTCAATGACTTTATTGTTTGGCTAGGCTAAGTATCTTAATTTACATATCTTATATTTCACCTAACAGTGTTTTAAAATCTGTTGTTATATAAAACTCTGCTTGCTTTTCTGAATTCATAACTGTAAGGAGCAACATATTTATGATTAATGATGGAAAGTATGCTTCCAAGATGTTTTTATTTGCATTTATAGATATAATTTGCTAAAGGATTTATGTGCGTACTACTCATAAGTGTTCTGATCAGATGTTTGACTGTAAAACATTTCTAAATGCCAGCCTCCACAGGCTAATGATCTATTCGTCCAAAATAGTATTCTGACACCCGTAAGTGATACATATTTTAGATCTTTTAGAGATAACCTTTGTATCTCTACCTCCTGTTTTAGCACATACCTGGGACAAGAATAAATTCCCTAGATAGTTAGGACAATTCAGAAGATAAGGCTGATGATGAACCCTGACCTATGAAGCAGGTTAACCCAGGATAACTTTACAGGTTAACCTCTGAAGTCCAGGTGAGAATTCACACAGAGTCAGGAAAGCCAAGAAGATACAGAGTACTCAAAATAAAAAGGAACATAATGAGAAAGTCACTTGCCAGATCACAGAGTATTGTATATGATGAAGCACCTCCATGGAAAACTGAGACATCCTGGCTCGACAGATAAAAATGAGTGATATGCCCAGACCATCTCAGTTTATAATAGGATTGTACACTTTCAGGGCATATTTGTTAATTCACATTCCCCCCCACATAAATACTGTTGTCCTACACTATCTCATTAAGTCTTGCCTCATCTTTTCTCCATAAATACCTGGTTCCCCACCCACCTACCCCTCCCACCCTTGGGCCACCTTTTCTAGATGTTCTAAGGCAGTTTGCTTGGCTCCATTATAAGTTCCCCATCTTCATTTTTCTCTTTATTCCACATGTCCTGCTTATTATTTTTGTTGTTGTTGTATGGTAGCTAAGTCGTGACTGACTCTTTTGCAGCCCCATGGACTGTAGCCCACCAGGTTTTAGAACTAGGAAAACTGTACATTGACATGTTGTCAAGGCACAAGTTGTATGGGAGGGAAGACTTTATTTAGACTGTTGTAATAGAGGAGAGAGACTGAATTCAACTTCCCTGATACAAAAGGTCAGGGAGATTTTAAGTGAAAAAAAAAGTCTAATGAGTTCCAGAGAAGAGGCACTGGTTTTTTCATAAAGCTAGAGAATATATCTCTCCTTTCATAAAATGCCAAGCTGTGTCCAATATTCTTGTGATTCATAGAATTCTAGGGTATATTTGCTGAAACTGAAAAGTTCTGAACTCACTTGATGAAAAAAGCATGACAGATCTGTAAAAAGATTTTAGAAGTTCCATTCCATTATAATCTGTAGCATCCACTAACAACCAATTTGGAGATTCTTGACTTTACGTAAAAACTTTAGTTTCTATTTTAATATTAATGCATATAAGTACTGAGCCAACTTTCAAGAAAAGAAAAATGGTCACCATGTTACACAGCTTTTGTTATATATGCTGACTTTTTTTGAAATGTACATCTTGTGATTGTTGGTTCATATAAATAATCTTAGATTTCTATGCTGAAGACTTGGAAAATAAAATTAGTTTCTAATGATATCGGTTTATGCTTTTGCTAGTTTCAATGACTTTATTGTTTGGCTAGGCTAAGTATCTTAATTTACATATCTTATATTTCACCTAACAGTGTTTTAAAATCTGTTGTTATATAAAACTCTGCTTGCTTTTCTGAATTCATAACTGTAAGGAGCAACATATTTATGATTAATGATGGAAAGTATGCTTCCAAGATGTTTTTATTTGCATTTATAGATATAATTTGCTAAAGGATTTATGTGCGTACTACTCATAAGTGTTCTGATCAGATGTTTGACTGTAAAACATTTCTAAATGCCAGCCTCCACAGGCTAATGATCTATTCGTCCAAAATAGTATTCTGACACCCGTAAGTGATACATATTTTAGATCTTTTAGAGATAACCTTTGTATCTCTACCTCCTGTTTTAGCACATACCTGGGACAAGAATAAATTCCCTAGATAGTTAGGACAATTCAGAAGATAAGGCTGATGATGGACCCTGACCTATGAAGCAGGTTAACCCAGGATAACTTTACAGGTTAACCTCTGAAGTCCAGGTGAGAATTCACACAGAGTCAGGAAAGCCAAGAAGATACAGAGTACTCAAAATAAAAAGGAACATAATGAGAAAGTCACTTGCCAGATCACAGAGTATTGTATATGATGAAGCACCTCCATGGAAAACTGAGACATCCTGGCTCGACAGATAAAAATGAGTGATATGCCCAGACCATCTCAGTTTATAATAGGATTGTACACTTTCAGGGCATATTTGTTAATTCACATTCCCCCCCACATAAATACTGTTGTCCTACACTATCTCATTAAGTCTTGCCTCATCTTTTCTCCATAAATACCTGGTTCCCCACCCACCTACCCCTCCCACCCTTGGGCCACCTTTTCTAGATGTTCTAAGGCAGTTTGCTTGGCTCCATTATAAGTTCCCCATCTTCATTTTTCTCTTTATTCCACATGTCCTGCTTATTATTTTTGTTGTTGTTGTATGGTAGCTAAGTCGTGACTGACTCTTTTGCAGCCCCATGGACTGTAGCCCACCAGGTTTTAGAACTAGGAAAACTGTACATTGACATGTTGTCAAGGCACAAGTTGTATGGGAGGGAAGACTTTATTTAGACTGTTGTAATAGAGGAGAGAGACTGAATTCAACTTCCCTGATACAAAAGGTCAGGGAGATTTTAAGTGCTGGGGTGAGTAAGTAGAAATGTCCTGGAGGACATTAAAGGGGAGGGGGGTTAATGGGATGTGTTGAGTACATCAGGATTATTCCTCAGTTTGCAAATGGTTTTCCCTGTGATTAGGCCTTTGCATTTGCTAATTGGTGTCCACCAAAGCTAGTTTGCTGTTCTCCCACAGAGGCTGGGAGATAGGGGTGCTATCTCTCCTTTGATGTTTACTTTCAAAGAGATGGTTCCCAGGTCCCTGAGAAAACATTCCCTGAGTTGTAAATCTGACAAGAGCCTGGAGAAGATTTATATACATTCCAAAGGTGCAGGGGAGAAATTTACAACTGCAAGTTTTCTAGGTAAACGCCCTAAGAATAAGCAAGTCAGAGCCTAAGGTTAGGAAGAAATCTGTCTAAAGTTTAATGAAACTGAAGAGAATGTTAAGGCTGCCTAAATCAAGGCTTCATTAATTTTCAGATATTAACATTTATATACATAGGCTGTCTAGGTCAGGTGTTTATTGATTTTCAGATATTACTGTTAATATTCCTTGTGTGTCAGTTGCATATCTTACATCTGATTATAAATTCTGTAACATACAAATGCAAGAATGTAAATATTTCATACCAGTCTTTAGCCTTCTGTGTTCTTAATTCTATATCCTATTTCTAGAGCTCCATCATCATTTATTGTGCCAAAATTCACCAGAATGCCCCTAGTGCCAAACACTGAAATAGCTAAGACAGTCCCTTCTCCCCAAGACCTCTCTCCACTGTGTACAAGAATGCGTAGATCTTTATTGCCTGAGGGTAACTCCATTCACAGACAAGAAGGATGGTGGTCCAGTGTATTATCAATGTGTAATAACTGTCTCTTATACACATTGAGATGTGTATAAGAGACAGGTCCACCAAAGCTAGTCTGCTGTTCTCCCACAGAGGCTGGGAGATAGGGGTGCTATCTCTCCTTTGATGTTTACTTTCAAAGAGATGGTTCCCAGGTCCCTGAGAAAACATTCCCTGAGCTGTAAATCTGACAAGAGCCTGGAGAAGATTTATATACATTCCAAAGGTGCAGGGGAGAAATTTACAACTGCAAGTTTTCTAGGTAAACGCCCTAAGAATAAGCAAGTCAGAGCCTAAGGTTAGGAAGAAATCTGTCTAAAGTTTACTGAAACTGAAGAGAATGTTAAGGCTGCCTAAATCAAGGCTTCATTAATTTTCAGATATTAACATTTATATACATAGGCTGTCTAGGTCAGGTGTTTATTGATTTTCAGATATTACTGTTAATATTCCTTGTGTGTCAGTTGCATATCTTACATCTGATTATAAATTCTGTAACATACAAATGCAAGAATGTAAATATTTCATACCAGTCTTTAGCCTTCTGTGTTCTTAATTCTATATCCTATTTCTAGAGCTCCATCATCATTTATTGTGCCAAAATTCACCAGAATGCCCCTAGTGCCAAACACTGAAATAGCTAAGACAGTCCCTTCTCCCCAAGACCTCTCTCCACTGTGTACAAGAATGCGTAGATCTTTATTGCCTGAGGGTAACTCCATTCACAGACAAGAAGGATGGTGGTCCAGTGTATTATCTAGTAGCCTTTGTGCAAGCCGCACCACTGGACATGTAGTCTGAAAGAATACAATACAAAAGCAGTCATGCATCCCTTTGCCCATTTAGTACATTGCAGTGCAGAAAGTATCCGCAGAGGGGAAATGCACATTGCTTCTCTTCATTGTTCAGTTTGTTCCTGACTTCCCATAGTCTTTGCTCAAAACTCTAGAGCTGCTCTGTCCAGCATGGTAGCCACTAGACACTTGTGACTGCTGAGCTCTTGAAATGTGACCAGTTGAAGTTGAGAAGTGCTGTAATTTAAAAATATACACTGATGGATTTTTACGCTATAGGAATAAATCAATTTATTTCTCATTGGCAAAAAAAAAATAATAATAAAAATATACACTGAATTTCAGAAACAATATAAAAATAATGTAAAATATCTCTGATAATTTTATATTCATTGTTTGTTAAAATGGTACTATTTTGGATATATTGGGCTAAATATTGAAATGAATTTTATCTATTTTATTTTTTACAATATGGCTGCTAGGAAATGTAAAATCATGTATGTGGCATGTATTAAATTTCTATTGGTCGGTAAGACTCTAGAGAGTCAGACTCCCCACTTCCCTGTACCTAGGGTTTCACTGTCCTTTGCCTTGGTCCCTATTATAAGGATTACTGGGCTTCCTAGGTGATGCTAGTGGTAAAGAACCTGCCTGCCAATCCAGGAGATATAGAGATGTGAGTTCAATCCCTGGGTTGGGAAGATCCCCTGGAGAAGGAAATGGCAACCCACTCCAGTATTCTTGCCTGAAGAAGCCCATGGACAGAGGAGTCTGACAGGCTACAGTCCATGGAGTCACACAGAGCCAGGCATGACTGAGGCAGCTTAGCATGCGTAAGGATTATTGCCTTCCAGTTCTGCCTGCTTCTCTTGTTCAAATGCTAGCTGAAATGGTACCTCTTCCCTACATCACTGAGCTACTTAACACTAATTTATCATTTATAATGGTCATATATGTATCATTTTATTCCTTACACTGAAAACATATTCCCTTTTGTATCTAACCCTCCCATGGAGTTTATAACTAAACACATGTATAGCTCAATAAATATCTATTTAATGTTCTAAATTCTGATCAAACAGCTAGCTGAAAACCCACTGTTTTCAATTTACCATCACATTCCTATAATTCTACTTAGGGGAGGAAGAAGATGTAAAGTAAAACCTTTATGTAAACTGTTTCTCTGAGTTCAGAGACTTTGAGAAAACCTAACCTACCCTCTTCCCGAGCTCCAACCTGCTCATTAGGTTTCAATCAAGGGGGTGGAGTTAGTTCCCAGACCGGATCTGATTTCTTGCTTCTGTAAAGGAGCTTATACTGCATTCAAGGACAAGTTGAGTAGAAGATTTTCTACTTGGATAAAATCAAGGGAACTATGATGAAAAAACCTACTTTTTATTGATGTGCAAGCTTTTCTTTTTTTCATAAAGAATCTTACTCAATGTTGTAATTGTTTGTTATAAAAATGATGTCAAAAGGCAGGATGCTATACTTGTAAACTGTCAATAAGCATCCTTGATAAACCAGTGAAAGAAATCAGAGTATTCACTGGAAAGAATTTCAACGCCATGCTGACTTCAAGCAAGTACAATTTAATGGAAACATCAATGACAAAATATTCCTATGGTCAATGTGCAGACCTATAAATTATTAAATCCTCCAAGGCTGTGAAGGAATGGTCAAATTCAGTTTTCAAAGTGTTTTAGGTAAATGTGTTTTAAAAGAGCTTCCGCTTGAGGCACACATAGAACAGCTTACTCTGTTCCCTTGTAAAAGGCTAATCGAGTAGCTTAGAGCATCATAAAAATGATCGTCTCCCCCAGGGAACAGAAAACGCCATTTTATCTTTCACATTGTCCATTCTGGGCACACCAGGGAATTATATTTGCTGCTAATGCAGAAGACCAGGGAGTGCTTACCTAAACACACCAGGAATGAGGATTTGTAGAGGCAGATTCTAGAGAGGGCTCTGGGATTGGGGCAGTAGTTCACATTCACTGTCTTCTAACAGCTGACCCTGGCAGCTAAGGCTGGGGGTCCTGCACACCGTTGAGAAGTGTGTGGAGCTTAGTGAGAACCCAGCGTGAGGAGCCCAGCTCTAAGAGACATGCTAGAAATATAAACTTACTCCATTTTCTCAAAATTTCAAAGGTGACATTGAGACTATATGGATTGCTGCAGTTGATGAAGCTAAACATTTCATTTCCAACAAAAGGAACCAACATATTACTTATTCTGAATAATAATTTACATCACACATATTAACTTGGAAAAAACATGCATTATACTTTTTCTGTATTAAAATTTAAAGGTCAGGTTTAAGTCAGGATTTCTTGGTCTCAGAACTATTAACATGTGGGGTTAAATAGTTATTTTTCAGGGGGAAATGACATCCTGTGCATTGGAGGATACTTAGCAAATTCCTGGCCTCTGCTCTCTAGAAGCCAGTAGCTTCTGTCCCTAGTTTGTGACAACCAAAATGTCTCCACACATTGCCAAATATTCTTTGTGGAGGAGGGCAAAATTGCCCATGAGACCACTGATTTAAATTAATAGTTTGGAGTTCACTTACATATCTGTGTATAATACACTCACATATACTGGATCTTTATCAGGGTGTACAGGTGCATATGATCAAATAGAAATCGTACTATATCTAAGTATACTTTACTAAACACATGAAATAAAACTTCAGTGCAATCAGTGTCTAGGGAAATCAAGAGGGACAGTAATGATCTTCTCAGATTATATATTCATGTGCCAAGGTTTTTTTTTTGTTGTTGAACATTTGCTTCAAATATCATTATGTTAATTATAAAAGCACCCATCATTATAATTAAACAAAATACAGTATTCTAAAAATGTTTGTTGAGCAAACTGAATGAGCCAGATGCTATTCCAAGGGTTTGGGCTGAAGAACAGAAACGAAGCCAATGGATCCCTGCCCTCGTGAAGCTTACAGTAGAGGGTAGTTGTATAATAATTAGTTAAATAAGTGTGTTGGTCTGTCAGTCGTGTCAGACTCTTTGTAACCCCATGGACACCCACCAGGCTCCTCTGTTCATGGAATTTCCCAGGCAAGAATATTGGAGTGGGCTGCCATTTCCTACTTTCCTTCAGGGGATTTTCCCCAGGGATTGAACTCAGGTTTCCTGCATTGCAGGCAGATTCTTTACCATCTGAGCCACCAGGGAAACCCAGTAATTATTCATGCAAATATGAAATGAAGCATTGTGACATGAGCTCTGAAGGCAGGGTTTACAGTAGAGACTCTTCCCCAAGGAAGCGAGTTATAATACGTGTACTGTGTGTACCCGTACATATGCCACACGCCAACAGTGGTCACTGTTGCTGTTCAGGTGCTCAGTCGTGTCCGACTCTTCGTGACCCCAAGGACTGCAGCACGCCAGGCTGCTCTGTCCGCCACTATCTCCAAGTTTGCTGAAATTCATATCCCCTGAGTCAGTGATGCTATCTAACCATCTCCTCCTCTGTAACCTCCTTCTCCTTTTGCCTTCAATCTTTCCCAGCATCAGGGACTTTTCCAGTGAGTAGGCTCTTCACATCAGGTGGCCAAAGAACTGGAGCTTCAGTTTCAGCATCAGTTTTTCCAATGAATATTCAGGGTTGATTTCCTTTAGGATGGACTGGTTGGATCTCTTTGCAGTCCAGGATACTCTTAAGAGTCTCCTCCAGAATCACAGTTCAAAAGCATCGGTTCTTTGGCACCCAGCCTTCTTTATGGCCCAACTTTATAACCCATCCATACATGACTATGGAAAAACCTTAGCTTTGACTCTACAAACCTTTGTCGGCCAAGTGATGTCCCTGCCTTTTAATCTGCTGCTGAGATTTGTCATAGCTTTCCTTCCAGGGAGCCAGCACCTTGTAATTTTGTGCTTGCAGCCACTGTCCACAGTGATTTTGGAAAAGAAAGCCTGTCACTGCATCCACTTTTGCTGCTTGTATTTGCCATGAACTGCTGGGACTGGATGCCATGATCTTAGTTTTTTTTAATATTGAGTTTCAAGTCAGCTTTCTCACTCTCCTCTTTCATCCTCATCAAGAGGCTCTTTAGCTCCTTTTTACTTTCTGGCATTAGAGTGGTATCATCTGCATATCAGAAGTTGTTGATATTTCTCCCAGCAATCTTAATTCCAGCTTGTGATCACCCAAGCCTGACATTTTGCATGATGTACTCTGCATATAAATTAAATAAGCAAGGTGACAATATACAGCCTTGGCGTACTCTTTTTCCCGATTTTGAACCCATCAGTTGTTCCATCTCTGGTTCTAACCATTGCTTCTTGACCTGGTAATAGGTTTCTCAGGAGACAGGTAAGGGGTCTGGTACTCCGATCTCTTTAAGAATTTTTCACAGTTTTTTTGTGATCCACACAGTCAAAGGCTTTAGCATAGTCAATGAAGCCGAAGTAGATGTTTTTCTGAAATTCCCTTGCTTTCTCCATGATCCAACAAATGTTGGTAATTTGATCTCTGGTTCCTTTGCCTTTTCTAAACCCAGCTTGTACTTCTGGAAGTTCTTGGTTCATATACTGTCGAAGCCTTGCCTGGAGAATTTTGAGCATAACCTTACCAGGATGTGAAATGAGCACAATTGTACTTTAGTTTGAACCTTCTTAGGCATTGCCCTTCTTTGGGATTAGAAAGAAAACTGGTGTTTTCCAGTCCAGTGGCCATTGCTGAGTTTTCCAAATTTGCTGGCATATTGAGTGCAACACTTTAACAACATCATCCAGGATTTTAAATGGCTCAGCTGGAACCTCTACTAGGTTTGTTCGTACAATGGTCACTATTGTTTACTCATTAAGTTGTGTCTGACTCTTTGTGACCACGAGGACTGTAACCTTTTAGGCTCCTTTGTCCATGGGATTTCCCAGGCAAGAATACTGGAGTGGGTTGCCATTTCCTTCTCCAGGGGATCTTCTCGACCCAGGGATTGAACCTAGTCCCCTGCATTGCAGGTGGATTCTTTGCTGCTGAGCCACCATATTATCATTTACACCAATGGCGGTGCTCAGGTAATTCCACCGGGTATTGGAGTTGGAGACTGGAATCAGNAGGCAAGAATACTGGAGTGGGTTGCCATTTCCTTCTCCAGGGGATCTTCTCGACCCAGGGATTGAACCTAGTCCCCTGCATTGCAGGTGGATTCTTTGCTGCTGAGCCACCATATTATCATTTACACCAATGGCGGTGCTCAGGTAATTCCACCGGGTATTGGAGTTGGAGACTGGAATCAGGACAGGTGTTATCCATGAAGGTTTCAGGTAAAACAAAGACTAAGGGTCAAGTTAAACTATCAGTCCACAGGCTGGAAAAAAGAAGGAAGACTGGAACAAGAAAAAAGAGTGATGCTATACAGCAAAACAGAAATCTAATGTGTTCTAATAAGAACTACAGTTGAATACATACATGTATGTATACCATATACAGATACATATATATGTATATTGTAAGATTTTAAATAGCAATTCTGTTCTGTAAAAATCTTATAAAGAAAAAGACTTGGGGATTTTAAATTTCTGAACATCAATTTTCCTGGACAGCAAGATAAGGGGAGATAATTTATATGTTGGTTTATAAATGCAAGGCGCAGAGGTACAGTTGTATTTATAAGCTGTCTACGAAGGAGAATCAAAACCCATGGAACAAGTGCCGTGACAAAGATGAATACTTTTCTCACTAGCTAGTGAGTCTATTTTACACTCCTGCTGGGGGTCCACAGTGCGTTAGGATTGGGAGGTTGGGGTGAGGTTCTGGCTCTCATAGCTGATCAGATAGAGATTCCACCATCTTGTAGTGGAAACTTCTGGAACACCATGGCAGGGTAAACTGGTCTTTTACTGACTATTTCACTGGTTGTAAAAGTCACATGGTATTGCCTAACCATGTAGGGGAGAACATGAAATATTTCCAAGAACATTAGTATGCCTGCTATAGACATCACGATGTATATTTTGTGCACTTTACAACAGTGTTTGTATTTAGTACTATGGTGTCTGTGACAGAAACAAAGTAGAAGGAACAAAACGATCTTCAGTATAGCCAGGTTAAATGCCACCGTAGGGCAGCATGTTATGCAGTGGGATACTGTGGAGGAGTCCTCCCATGCTTATGTGGAAAGAGCTGCCAGATGAACTGTTAAGGACAAGGAAGAAAACACAGGGGGGCTTTTCTAGTGTGAAACTTCTGCTGGCAAAACTGGGGCCTGGGGGCTCAAAAGAGAAACTTTTTTTTTTTACTTGCTAGCCTTCTATACTATTTGGATTACCTGCGTTTTGAATTTTTCATTTTTACTATGGATTTAATCAAGCATTACTGAATTAATAGGCTAAGAGAATATAATAGTTATATTTTGACTACTCAGATGAGAGACATATTATGACTGTAACAATATCACTGGAGCCCATTCAGAAATCATAGTGCAATAAAGGAAAGAATCTTTAGAAGCAATACAAGCTTAGAGCAATTTTAACTTGTTCTCTTTCTTAAGCCTAAAATTGTTCAATGAGCTCAAACTGCGGCTGGCATTTTGACCATCAATTATCACTGTGTATTTATAGATATGCTCTTTCCCAGCAATTTCAGAAGGTTAAAGCAAATCTATATAATCAGTCTATTATTTGCCAGAAGATAAAGTGCCGCTGAAGCTTGTGTAATCAAAGGCAAATGGTTCCACATCTAACTTTAGCATTGGCTGGTGTTAAAATGTTGAAAGAGCTTTTCAAAAATAAGATAAATGTATATATTTACTTCCAAATATAGTCAAGTTGGGGCTTAAAAACCACAGTCTTTCATGTATGAATATGATTTTATTGACGTGCCATCACAGGGGTATATTACTGGAATCATGTCTTGTAGGAGTGATGGATTTTTCTTGAGTCAGATGTTTCTTCAGTGCAGCTGGGTGTGCTCTGGTGCAGTTGTAAGCTTTAAGTGATTCTTCCTCTGGTTGGTCACAGGTTTTCTTCTCTCACCCAGTCAATATTTATGGTTCAGACAGAAATTCAGAGTCTCTTCTCCAGGGACAATTTCTGTGGCCCCAGGACTGGGCTAGGCCCCTTGAGTGGATGATTGGAGCCTGCTTTACAGTCTTCCTCAGCTCTGCTTCTTACACCATCCGGGTGTAGTTTGTGTTTGACATGACTTGTCTGCCTCACACAACTGCAGGCTCCAAGTCTGCTTTGCTCACCGTTGTAAACACACCTCTAATCGCAGCCACTGAAACGTGTTATGGTTGCTCAGTTGCCTGGTGGTGTCTGACTCTGACCCTGTGGACTGTGGCACATGAGGCCTGCCTGTCCCTCACCATCACCCGGAGTTTGCCCAAGTTCATGTCCATTGCATGGGTGATGCCGTCCAACCATCTCATCCTCTGATGCCCTCTTCTCCTTTTGTCCTTAATCTTTTTCGGCATCGACTTTTCCAATGAGTTGGCTGTTCGCATCAGATGACCAAAATACTGGAGCTTCAGCTTCAGCGTCAGTCTTTCCAACAAGTATTCAGGGTTGATTTGCCTTGAGATTGACTGGTTTGATCTCCTTGCTGTCCATGGGATTTTCAGGAATCTTCTCCAGTACCACAGTTCAAAGGCATCCATTCATTGGTGCTCTGCCTTCTTTATGGTCCAGCTCTCACAACCATACGTGACCCCTGGGAAGACCATAGCCTCGACCATATGGACCTTTGTTGGTAGAGTAATGTCTCTGCTTTTCAACACACTGTCTAGATTTGTCATAGCTTTCCTGCCGAGAAGCAGTTGTCTTCTGATTTCATGTGGCTGTAGTCACCATCTGCAGTGATTTTAGGGCCCAAGAAGAGGAAATCTGTCACTACTTCCACCATTCCCCCCTCTATTTGCCATGAAGTAATGGGGCCAGATGCCATGATCTTAGCTGAAATGTAGAAAGTTTCAAAAGATGGCTATTGAATGAATGTAGGCCGGCAAATGTACGTGTTCATATTCATGTGTGTGCATGTCCTATGCAGGGTAATTACAGAAGGAGGCTGGGGTACTGCAGGGAGAGTAAAGAGTCATGTCTTCCCCTGTCACATGAAAAGAACTCAAAGAGAATGATGTAGTGTGTTGGAGTCTGCTCTGAAGCATCCTATGGGACATGGAGAACTAAGGAAACCCTGTATTTTCTGGCCCTAGTCCCATCATGGTGCGATTTTTGAAATCATAGCTCAGGCTTTGGAAAACATACTGTGGCCACTGGACTGTTATGTCCACCAGACTGCCCTGGTTCAGAGTGGGGATGGAGAAAGATACTGGGATTATATTAACCCCTGTTGACAGGAGTTGGATTTTCCTATAGAGGAATGAAGGTATAGACTGTCAGGCTTTGAAAGCATGACATGAATCTATGGGTTGGCAGACCATTAAATATCATGTAAACAGGTAATTAGAACTAGCAGTGTGGTGTCTTTGGGGGGACACAATGAGAATGGCTCGGTCTTTCCCTCTCCACCTGTAAACACATTTCATTTGCTACCTTATAGTTTCTTCTAGACCTCCCTAAATGATCCATAAAGTCGCTTCCTCATACTCAGCCTTTCTCCCAGTGACAGACTAAGGAATGAAGCAAGGTTGTTAAGAGGTGGCCATCTGCTCCACTAGAGAGATCCATGCTCTTAAAGGTCCAGGCTAGATTGAATCAAGGTCATCAGAGAAGCTGGGCAAAGTTGTAATCAGGTGATCTCTGGGCTGATGATGAGGGGGATTGATCCCTGGGGAGGGTGAAGGAAGTGTATACAGGAGAGAACACAGGAATCACAGTAATTTCAAGGGCTAAGAAATGACTATGTATAATGGTTCACTGGGAGTTGAGGCTGCACAGAAGAATTGCATCAGTTGTGCCCTTGGTATGGAGATTGGATATTATTTTGCAATCAAACAGGAATCATGTGTAGTTTCTGAGCAGCTGAAATTTCTCATCTGTCTAGGTTTCAGCAGGATAAGCTGAGTCAGTGTGGAAGAATGGCAAAGCAGTGCTGAAGTCATTAGAATGTAAGCACCAGAAAGAGTAGATTCTAAAAGACAGAGATTCTGATTTCTTATATTCTATGTTTGTAAGTTTGTTTTCACTTGAAATTTTTAAAATTTATTAAAATTATGGGAAAATCATCAACTTAGAAGACAGGCCAAGATTGGGGAAGATTTTGCTAAAGGATACCTATTTTGTGACATTGGTAAACAGAAAAATAGAAACACAATTGGACAAGCTTAGGACCAATTGAAAAAGAAATAGTCATGCTTGTTGCTGTTGGTCAGTGCTTGATGGCATAGTTGACTCAGCTGGAATCATGAAAAGACATGTATCTGTATCACTGAAGAATGAGGTTCGTTATACCAATGGAGGATGTGTGTTGTGTGTGAGTGAGTGAGTAAAGTCTCTCAGTCGTGTCCGACTCTTTGTGACCCCATGCTCTACACAGTCCATGGAATTCTCCAGGCCAGAATACTGGAGTGGGTAGCTTTTCCCTTCTCCAGGGGATATGTGTAGGCATTTGTGTATATTGTATGCACATCACACACACACACACACACACACACACACACACACACACACATTTTGTAGGATAATTGCCTTACAATATCGTCTTGGTTTCTGCCATACATCAACATGACTCAGCCATAGGTATACATATGCCCCTCCCTCTTGATTCTTCCTCCTGTCTCCCACCCCATCCCACCCCTCTAGGTTGTCACAGAGCGCCTCACCAGAGATTTTTAAAATACTGTAAATACTGTAGCAATGTTAATTTTATTATCTGACAGAACTTCTTTTCCCAATGATTGCTCTGCAAGAATTAAATGCTAAATCAGCAAAGTTCTAGAGTTTTCAGTCGATCTGCTTATTATACAAGATTATACAATTTCTGTTAAGTGGTTCCCAGAGGCTTCCAAAACAGTTTAACTTTGTCCTAAATGTAGATTAATTTCTTTACTATTTCCCAGCCTCATTTAACCTTTTTAGTGTGAAGTATGATTCGTTTACCTCATTCTTAAAATTTGATTTAAATATCAGGAAAATTAACTCTCGGAAATGTTAATTCCTTTGATATATTTTAGGAAGTATAGCACTAGAGGTTTTCATATTAATTTTGGTTGTACTTTTTTATTACCTACCTCCAAATATATTTATATAAACATATGTATATTTGTATAATCTCTGATGACATTTGGGAAATTTCATGTTGCTATGGAGAGTTTCTCCTGTGAATAAAGGATAGTTGTTCAAGGAAATAAGGGGAATTCCTGCAAACGTAGCAAGACCTTTGTCCAGTGTACCCTGTTAAGTAATATATGTACTTTATTTGGCCTGTGCTTCCTTGGTATATAATTTGTTAAAAATATGAGAATGTAGCAACATCAGCTAGCCCAGAAGCAATGCTATTAACCTGTGTGGTCAGGGCAGTTGGAGCCATGTGGGAGCAGTTAATCAGCTAATGGATATTTCTGTAGGGAGAAGGTGTCAGGTGGTGACGTATGAGTCGCACAGCCCAAGCGGACGGAATCATGATTCCACAACCACAGGCCCTTTCTCTGGGTTGTTTTGCTGCTTGTCTCTGCAGACCTTTTCTCCTCCTCTGCCACTTTACTATTGCCTGTCGTTAATTTACTACATCCATTGTTTACAAAATTGCTGAATTTATAAGATAAAGGATGTTTTGTATTCACAAAAGAAGCAAGTTTAATTATAAATTATGTTACTCATATCTGTAACTTGCACTGAAGGCTAGCTTTTAAAACTTTACAGTATATTTTCTACTATATATGTAACATTTTGTAATTTGTTATTTTAATACAAGAAACTACAATAAACTATGAATAATAGGTCCAAATTTCACCACTAGATAAACTCTGGAGTTGCCTTTTCTAGGTGGTCTCATCTTCAAATTCTATCAACAGGGTGTAGGACATTATAAAACATTTTAGTTTTTGCTTTTCTGGAAAGGGAACAAGGGTATTTCATCATTTTAATTTGTATCATTAGAGGTGATGTTCTCGATTCTTACTTACTGGCCATGGCCAAAAATGCTTCTTGCATCTAATTTATCTTTAAATGTTTTAAAGTATGCTTACTGGATAGCGATATCATAGCTCAGTTGGTAAAGAATCTGCCTGCAGTGCAGGAAACCTGGGTTCGATTCCTGGGTCAGGAAGATCCCCTGGAGAAGGAAATGACAACCCACTCCAGTATTCTTGCCTGGAGAATCCCATGGACAGAGGAGCCTGGCGGGCTACAGTCCATGGGGTTGCAAGAGTTGGACACGACTTAGCGACTAAAGAGAGAGATATATTACATGCAACTCTCAGGATATGAGATAATTTCAGTCTATACAGATAAAATAATTAAACGTTAATAACTTACTCTTCACAATAATTGATAAAATCTGGGAAAACATGAATAGTATCAGTCATATATATTATTCATCAAAACATGTTTTCAATTTCTTATCAAGCAGGAGAGCACAGCAATAGGCTGTCAATCTGTCAACCATAGATCAGACCAGTGGTTCTCATAGTGGGGTCCCCAGACCAGCAGCATCAGTAACACATGGGAACTTGTTAGAAATACCTAATCTGGGGCCCCCCAAAACCTAGTAATCAGAATTCTGGGGTGGGGCCCCTCAATCTGTGTTTTAACAAGCCCTTGGGGTGATTATGGAGCTTCCCTGATAGCTCAGTTGGTAAAGAATCCACCTGCAGTGCAGGAAACCCCAGTTCAATTCCTGGGTTGGGAAGATGGAGAAGGGATAGGCCACCCTCTCCAGTATTGTTGGGCTTCCCTGGTGGCTCAGCTGGTAAAGTATCCGCCTACAATGTGAGAGACCTGAGTTCAGTCCCTGGGCTGGGATGATCCCCTGGAGAAGGGAAAGGCTACCCACTCCATGGCCTGTATGGTCCAGGGGGTTGCAAAGAGTCAGACACAACCAAGCGACTTTCACTTCACTTCACTTCAGGTGATTACGATGAAGCAAGCACCTTGAAGTTTGAGAATAACTGCGAGTGAGGAGCCTCATATGAAATGCTGCTTGAGTTACCTTTCTCACCCCCTGCATCGTGTCACTTTGCGCCTTTTCTCGTTTTACTTTGTTCGAGGTTTGTTTTCGGCTGTCCCGCCTCTCTGTCGCTGTGCTGGCTTTTCTCTGGTTGCGGCGAGCTGGGGCTGCCCTTCGGCTGCGGTGCACAGGACGCGGGCTCCGGGCGCGAGACAGCAGCTGCGGCTCCCCAGCTCTCGAGCACAGGCTCGGCAGTTGTGGCGTGGGTTTAGTTTCTCCGTGGCATGCGGGATCTTCCTGGATCAGAGGTCGAACCTGTGTCTCCTGCGTTGGCAGGCTGCTTCATTACCCCCAAGCCACCAGGGAAGCCCCGACGCGTTTTCTAGCAAGACCTCTCTCCTCCTCTCTCTCTCTCCCCTTCTCTTCTCTATCTGTCTCTCTCTTACACACACACACACACACACATTCTATTTATTGGTGTCTTTATTCTTTAATCTTTTCTAGATAATAGCTTCGTTAATGTATTGCTACATGTGGAGAATCTATTAGGTTTTAAGATAAAAAGTTCATTTGCTAAATTTTCCCCTTATGTTCAAACTCATAAAGTGTTTGCTGTGATCGTGATGTATAAACAAAAAACATATTGCTCAACTTGGCATAACTTTAAGAATACTTTTGTGGACTTGCATCAGCACTGTTCTAAACGTGCTCTATTAAAATCTAAATCTTTCAGACTAGAGGTCATTACAGAAGCCTTATTATGTGTCAGGATTTTAGACTGAAAATTTCAAATCAAATCTTATTTATTCCTAAAGACAGTGAGTGGAATATGCATATTATTATTACTACCATTATTATTATTTGTTTATCTTTAAAAATATGTTGAGGTGACATTGGTTTGTAATATTACAAATATTTCATGTGCAAGACATTATATTAAAACTTGTATGTGCATCACAATGTGCTCACCACCAAAAGTTTAGTTTCCATCAGTTACCCTATGGGTGATCCTTTTGACCCATTTCATTCTCTCTATATGGCCCATCTGGGAACCACCACTCTGTTCTCTATATCTCCATGTTAGTTTTTGTTTGCCACAGTTGTTGTTAAAACTGTGCATGTTAATATCTTTACATATCTTATTTCCTTCAATCTTTGTAATAACTCTATTATTCTTGTACACATAGGTGTGCAGGAATATACATTATAAAAAGAATTGGATAGACACTCAAAATTTAAAATGTGTGTGATTGAGACTATTAAATTCTGCTCATCAGAACAGATTCTAAATAGACTTTAGATTAACCTAAAGGCTTTTAATGAAACTAAATTTTATTAAGCAGTTATATTTAATATTTATATAACTCTCATGTTATCTTATATTGTACCATTTAATGTGGGGTTGAATAGTAGGATTTTCTTTCTATGTAACTAATTCTTTGGAAAGATTATTTGTGTCCTAAGAAGCTATAACTATGCTGTTGTGAATTTGGATATCTGCTAGGCTGAGAAGTTTCTGGAGAATTCATAAAAGTTTTCTATTTTATAGTGCAGTTCAGTCCAAGTCATCATTTTCTAAATGTTGAGTGTCTATAAATTCATAGCTTCAAAGAATGGTATAGTATTGAAAATGCAATAATGAATAAGAACATGGATTCATGTTGATGTGTGGCAAAACCGATACAATATTGTAAAGTAAAAAAAAAAGTAATAAATTAAAAAATGATGTTTAAAAAATAAATAAAAATAAAATCTTGAAAAGAAAATGGAACCTATTCTTCCATAAATAAATTCACTCAGGTCCTATTAAAGTTCATCAGAATTTAAGAATAATGCAAGAGTATAGTGCCTGTTTATTAAGTGCTACTTTATGAGCTACTCTTTTAGAACCAAACTTATAAAGAACTATGTTTACTTTTGCTGTAGAGCCTATTCAAAAGAGGATGCTAAGAAAATTGGAGGCACTAATTTTCTTATTTGCATCAAAGTAACAAAATGGGCTTTTTACTAGAAGATGTATTTATCAAAAACAATTTAATAGAAGATTGTACTTATAACAAATATTGGATTTTTTGGAATTAAAACATTGAGGTATTTGAAGCACAGATAAATAAGAAATCTGGGTTTCTGTAGTTGTCAAACAGAGAAGAAACCTGAAGATAAATAGATCATCCTTTATGGAAAATGTAATTAACTTATGTGCACTTTAGTAGCATTTGAGTGACAGAGAAAAATGGAGATTGGCCATAACGATTTTAGAGGAGAAATGGACACCATCCAGTGATTCTGCACTGATGAGACTTTGCCTTCCTTGAAGGACAGATATGGCCAATTTTGTTTGTAAAAAATATATCCCATTGCATTCAGAGAAACATTCTTGATTGGAAATGTGATGTGAGATAATGTGTGTGAGGTAATTGGGCAGTCAAATGTATAATGTTTTGCCTACTCAAAGTTCACCTCCATCAGGATTTGGGGGCATTTCCTAGTGGGTTGACTAGTGAGAAGCAGAGGGCTTCCTACCAATATGGACATCATAGGGGGATCCCACCTCCTTACTGACTCTCTGGCAGCCAATGTGTGGGCTTACATCTAAGACTGGGATGTTTACTTGCTTCCTACCCAGACCAGGTGCTGATGAGTATAAGACTGTGGGAGAGCTGGTTCCTAGCTTTCAGCTCTGAGGGCTGCCTTGGTTTCTGGGCAATACCTAACCCAAGTCCTTGAGAAGAATCCCATGAATTTGCATTATCTTTCTACTGTATTTCCTTCTTGCTTATGATGACCACTCCAGTACTCTTGCCTGGAAACTCCCATGGATGGAGGAGCCTGGTGGGCTGCAGTCCATGGGGTCGCTGAGGGTTGGACATGACTGAGCGACTTCACTTTCACGCATTAGAGAAGGAAATGGCAACCCACTCCAGTGTCCTTACCTGGAGAATCCCAGGGATGGGGAAGCCTGATGGGCTGCCATCTCTGGGGTCACACAGAGTCGGACACGACTGAAGCGACTTAGCAGCAGCAGCAGCAGCATGGTGATCAGTATTAGTTTCTTTTGCTTGCAACCAAGATCTCTAATGTTGGAAAATATTTTTGTATCTATTTCTTAAGAGTTTGCTATAGTTTTAGTAATGTGCATATGTTGCAGTTTTATTTACTAAGGAAAATCGTGCTTTATGCCTCCACATAGTTGGACTGTGAAGAGAGCTGAGCACCGAAGAATTGTTGCTTTTGAACTGTGGTGTTGGAGAAGACTCTTGAGAATCCCTTGGACTGCAAGGAGATCCAACTAGTCCATTCTAAAAGAGATCAGTCCTGGGTGTTCATTGGAAAGACTGATGCTAAAGCTGAAACTCCAATACTTTGGCTACCTCATGCGAAGAGTTGACTCATGGGAAAAGACCCTGATGCTGGGAGGGATTGGGGGCAGGAAGAGGAGACGACAGAGGATGAGAGGGCTGGATGGCATCACCAACTCGATGGACATGAGTTTGAGTAAACTCTGGTAGTTGGTGATGGACCGGGAGGCCTAGCGTGCTGAGATTCATCATGGGGTCTCAGAGTCGGACACAACTGAGCGACTGAATTGAACTGAACTGATGCCTCCACAAATTTACACCTTCAAGCAGGATGTGAATCAGTATGGAAAGTGCAACATACAGAGTAATAAAATAATCTTAGTGTTAATATGCATGTTAAACAACTAACATGTTATACAGGATATATTTTGAAGCAATTCAACAAAGTGCCATGACTTTTCACTCACAGTAGCCCTACTTTCATTGGATAAATTTGAAAACAACTCTGTGTGTGTGAATGTTTTGTGGTGTTTAAAAAAACCTATGCATGATTTTCTCAAAGCCACTCAATTCAGAAACTACTTTTTTTTTTTTTAACGTAAACTGCTATCTCCAGAGAACATGTATAATTTGAAAGGGGGCTTTAAGATTATGATCCAATGACTGACTTTTACAATAAAAAGAAAATTCATCCATCTTTTCTCTTGCCTTTGCATAACTGAAAACAACTTCTCATTTTAAATACTAATAATTCAAGTCTTTTGAAGCTGCTAAAATACTGAAAAATCATTTTTTAAAAAAAAAATGCTGATAACCAAGTGCACAAATGACTCTGTATAACCTACCTGCTGCATAACCTCTTACTGCTGCTGCTGCTAAGTCACTTCAGTCGTGTCCGACTCTGTGTGACCCCATAGACGGCATCCCACCAGGCTCCCCCATCCCTGGAATTCTCCAGGCAAGAATACTGGAGTGGGTTGCCATTTCCTTCTCCTCTTACTAGATATAAAGAAATAGATATATTTAAGGCATTTCTCCCTTTATACCGGGGAAGGCAATGGCACCCCACCCCAGTACTCTTGCCTGGAGAATCCAATGGACGGAGTAGCCTGGTGGGCTGCAGTCCATGGGGTCACTAACAGTCGGATAGACTGAGCGACTTCACTTTCACTTTTCTCTTTCATGCATTGGAGTAGGAAATGGCAACCCACTCCAGTGTTCTTGCCTGGAGAATCCCAGCTGTCTCTTATACACATCTAGAGAAAAATGGAGATTGGCCATAACGATTTTAGAGGAGAAATGGACACCATCCAGTGATTCTGCACTGATGAGACTTTGCCTTCCTTGAAGGACAGATATGGCCAATTTTGTTTGTAAAAAATATATCCCATTGCATTCAGAGAAACATTCTTGATTGGAAATGTGATGTGAGATAATGTGTGTGAGGTAATTGGGCAGTCAAATGTATAATGTTTTGCCTACTCAAAGTTCACCTCCATCAGGATTTGGGGGCATTTCCTAGTGGGTTGACTAGTGAGAAGCAGAGGGCTTCCTACCAATATGGACATCATAGGGGGATCCCACCTCCTTACTGACTCTCTGGCAGCCAATGTGTGGGCTTACATCTAAGACTGGGATGTTTACTTGCTTCCTACCCAGACCAGGTGCTGATGAGTATAAGACTGTGGGAGAGCTGGTTCCTAGCTTTCAGCTCTGAGGGCTGCCTTGGTTTCTGGGCAATACCTAACCCAAGTCCTTGAGAAGAATCCCATGAATTTGCATTATCTTTCTACTGTATTTCCTTCTTGCTTATGATGACCACTCCAGTACTCTTGCCTGGAAACTCCCATGGATGGAGGAGCCTGGTGGGCTGCAGTCCATGGGGTCGCTGAGGGTTGGACATGACTGAGCGACTTCACTTTCACGCATTAGAGAAGGAAATGGCAACCCACTCCAGTGTCCTTACCTGGAGAATCCCAGGGATGGGGAAGCCTGATGGGCTGCCATCTCTGGGGTCACACAGAGTCGGACACGACTGAAGCGACTTAGCAGCAGCAGCAGCAGCATGGTGATCAGTATTAGTTTCTTTTGCTTGCAACCAAGATCTCTAATGTTGGAAAATATTTTTGTATCTATTTCTTAAGAGTTTGCTATAGTTTTAGTAATGTGCATATGTTGCAGTTTTATTTACTAAGGAAAATCGTGCTTTATGCCTCCACATAGTTGGACTGTGAAGAGAGCTGAGCACCGAAGAATTGTTGCTTTTGAACTGTGGTGTTGGAGAAGACTCTTGAGAATCCCTTGGACTGCAAGGAGATCCAACTAGTCCATTCTAAAAGAGATCAGTCCTGGGTGTTCATTGGAAAGACTGATGCTAAAGCTGAAACTCCAATACTTTGGCTACCTCATGCGAAGAGTTGACTCATGGGAAAAGACCCTGATGCTGGGAGGGATTGGGGGCAGGAAGAGGAGACGACAGAGGATGAGAGGGCTGGATGGCATCACCAACTCGATGGACATGAGTTTGAGTAAACTCTGGTAGTTGGTGATGGACCGGGAGGCCTAGCGTGCTGAGATTCATCATGGGGTCTCAGAGTCGGACACAACTGAGCGACTGAATTGAACTGAACTGATGCCTCCACAAATTTACACCTTCAAGCAGGATGTGAATCAGTATGGAAAGTGCAACATACAGAGTAATAAAATAATCTTAGTGTTAATATGCATGTTAAACAACTAACATGTTATACAGGATATATTTTGAAGCAATTCAACAAAGTGCCATGACTTTTCACTCACAGTAGCCCTACTTTCATTGGATAAATTTGAAAACAACTCTGTGTGTGTGAATGTTTTGTGGTGTTTAAAAAAACCTATGCATGATTTTCTCAAAGCCACTCAATTCAGAAACTACTTTTTTTTTTTTTAACATAAACTGCTATCTCCAGAGAACATGTATAATTTGAAAGGGGGCTTTAAGATTATGATCCAATGACTGACTTTTACAATAAAAAGAAAATTCATCCATCTTTTCTCTTGCCTTTGCATAACTGAAAACAACTTCTCATTTTAAATACTAATAATTCAAGTCTTTTGAAGCTGCTAAAATACTGAAAAATCATTTTTTTAAAAAAAAATGCTGATAACCAAGTGCACAAATGACTCTGTATAACCTACCTGCTGCATAACCTCTTACTGCTGCTGCTGCTAAGTCACTTCAGTCGTGTCCGACT
>SJYX01006371.1:141452-180875 GCA_006410675.1 Oreotragus oreotragus
AAACAGCTCATTTCACTAATCCAAATGAAGGCAAAAGAACAGAGAAAGATTAATTTTATAAGTTGTATACTAAACAAAAAGATGTTTATTCACAAAGGAAAGCATTGTCCTTTATTGATTTTACATGGATATGGATTAAAAAAAATCATCAATTATCATAATTGAAAAGAAAATTTAGGAGTAGAAGGAAAGAAATTTGCATGTAAAGATTATTTTCTATTTTCATGTTTCTTTTTCAAACAATTCATACAAGCAGCCTAGCAATAAAGTTGGATATAAGACCAATATGCAAAGTGAATAGTTTTTATAATATACCATCAAAGAACAATTTGAAGGCCCACACATATGTGCTTGTGTATATTTAAGATGTATAATTTACAGCTAAAATATAGTAGATCTAGAAATATATCTAGCAAAAGTTTTTAAACCTTGTTCATGGGTGTAAAAAATTGATGGAGAAATAAAAAGCTTTTCAGACCAGCAAAAGTTAAGAGAATTCAGTACCACCAAATCAGCTTTACAACAAATGCTAAGAAATACAAGAAAAAGATCTAAAAAACCCACCCCAAACAACAACAACAACAACAACAACAACAACAAAATTTTGTTGAAATGCAATAAGTGAAATTTTAATGAATGGATATATATCCCATTATCATAATGGAAGCACTTCCTTTTTGAGGCTCTTCTTTCTAAATTGATATTTAGACTTGAGACTCCTTCAGTAAAAAAACAACAACAACAACAACAACCAAAAAAAAATTTTGTTGAAATGCAATAAGTGAAATTTTAATGAGTGGATATATATCCCATTATCATAATGGAAGCACTTCCTTTTTGAGGCTCTTCTTTCTAAATTGATATTTAGACTTGAGACTCCTTCAGTAAAAATCTGCAAAAAATTTCCATGAAACTTGGCAAGCTGATTCTTGGGTTTATATAGGAGTCCAGTGGTCCTAAAAGACAAGGCACGTTTGAACAAGAAGATGGATAATGAGGGGAAACTTTTCTTATTTGAAGACTAAGATTTTAAAAACCATAGTAATTAATACAAAAAATTTTGTTGAAATGCAATAAGTGAAATTTTAATGAATGGATATATATCCCATTATCATAATGGAAGCACTTCCTTTTTGAGGCTCTTCTTTCTAAATTGATATTTAGACTTGAGACTCCTTCAGTAAAAATCTGCAAAAAATTTCCATGAAACTTGGCAAGCTGATTCTTGGGTTTATATAGGAGTCCAGTGGTCCTAAAAGACAAGGCACGTTTGAACAAGAAGATGGATAATGAGGGGAAACTTTTCTTATTTGAAGACTAAGATTTTAAAAACCATAGTAATTAATACAGAGTATCACTGATACATGGGTATACAAATTGACCAGCACAGCAACACGCGGGCTTCTCTGGCAGCTCAGATGGCAGAAAGTCTGCCTGCAGTGCCGCCGAACTGGGTTTGATCCCTGGGTTGGGAAGATCCCCCAGAGAAGTGAATGGCAACCCACTCTAGAATTCTTACCTGGAAAATTTCATGGACAGAGGAGCCTGTGAGTCACAGTCCACGGAGTAGCAAAGAGTCAGACACGACTGAGCACCTAACACACAACATAATAACATACAAAGTCCATACATGGTACCATAAAACTATGGATAGAAATATAAACTCGCACTTCCTGAGGAAGGAAGCATGTATATTCAATAAGTAAACATTTGAAGAAAGTTTAAGTTCACCATAATCAGAAACATGCAGAATGACCTACTATGCTGTGTTCATTCAACCAGCAGAAGCAGAGTCGAGGTAAAGTCCCCAGCGTTTAAGAGGCTGTGGATCAATGGAATTTATCATTCATTACTGTCAGCAATTTAAACTGGCACAACCATGTTGAAAACTAGGTTTATATTAGCCTATAAATTTGAACTTTTATATACCCAGAAATTCTATCTCTTGTGAAATATTTATTAGAAATTTTACACCTTGCACCAGGAGACTTAAAGCAGATAATTCATAGCAGCAATGTTTGTGATTTTAAAAATCCAGAATTGGCCCAATTTATTTTTTAAAAATTGTATTATATTCACAAAATAGATAGCAACAAAATTAATGAACTATACTATACAAGGGTGACAGGACACAATAAATTATTCTTGTAACATCCTATTGAATGAAAAATAAAAAGGCTACATGAAGAACGGTTTTTTTTTTTCATGTCTTCAACAACTAGCAAAACTAGAGTTGGTTCATGGGTATTTCGTATATTACTTATCTTTATTATTTTTCAAAATTCAGAAACAGACTAAAAATTAAAATGAAATTAAAGAGAGCCATGTATGAACTCATAGTGACAGAGAATGTGAATCAAACATTATGATTTCTCCCATTCCATGTAGCTGATAGAAAGAAATAAGAGATCAGTGAAGTTAACTCATTTGTCAAATGTCACACAAATACCATGGTACAAAAGCTGAATTCAGTCAGTGGGATTTAAATCCAGTATCTTCCCACCATACCACATTACCACAAAGAGCAGGGGAATAGAAAAGAGTAGTTCTTTAAACGAGCTTTGCACAAAACTTGTAAAATTGTGGAAGGTGTACATTCCTTGTAACTCTTTTAAGAGCAACATTTTTCTCTAAGACCCATAAGTCTAATTTATACAGAGTTTGTTTCCTCTAATATTTTTCTAGCTTCATTTGAAAATAATGAAATAAGAGAATAGCTATACAAAAATACAGGCACCAGCACTGACATTTTAAATATTACAATAAACTGAAAGCAAATTTTCTCACGTATTCTCTCATGTACTTTGACTCAAATATCTTTTAAAGCATTTTCATAACATTTTACCTTATCAGAGCTGAAAGAAGCATTTGAGATCATCTATTCCAAATCTTATTCTATAGATAAAGCAAAGTTACAGTGCTCATAGCCAAGCCTGGACTCAAGGTCACTTCTCCTGGTGTCTAAATCCCATGGAAGTTTCTAGTCCTGATATAGTTACCTGAAGGATTTCTGTCATTCTGGACAGAATAATGCTTTTAGAAGCAATTTGAGGAAGAGAAAGTGAATGCCAAATATTCTAGTGTATTCCTCACATGGAAGATGGATGTACCACAAATTTATTATGCATCTACAAAGTGCAATCACAGTGGAATTTAGCAACTGCTCCCCACTGAGCCAGTCCCTCTGCTGCTTCGGGTAAACTTTATTAAAAGTTAGTGAGGATGGAGAAATAAATTCGTGCTTATTTAAAATATAAAGGAATAAAATTGGTGTGACCACATGGGAAATGTCCTTAGTTATTTTCACCTATTCTTAAATAGGGAAAAGGTGTGGAATACTTTATTGACGTCTTTATAAAGAGATGCCATTTTTTTTGAGGGAAATCAAATTAAATCTAAATTTCAGGCTTTTTTCAAAATATTTCTCTTATTTCTATTAATAAAAAGTGAGCACTTTGAATGCTATCAAATCCAAGAAACAGCTGTCTTTCAAATGTATAGTTTAGGCTCACCTAGAAACAAACAAAACTCCCAAAATGTCATATCCTCTACTTGGAAATTCCCTCTCCTGCCCAGATAGTGACTCAGACTCCTGTCTGTTATTTAAAATACAGTTTATACGTTACCTCTGCTAGATCTCCCAGTGTATTAAGCGTCTTTCATTTTTATCTTATCATAATACTTACGGCAATTGGACTTGCTTTAGGGTTTCTCACAAGTATGTCCATCGTTGCACTGTGACCCATGGAGGCAAATACTGTGTCTTACTCACAGTGCCATTGTGGTCTGAACACGATCTGGTGTTTTTTTCTGGCCGCGCTGCTCAGCATGTGGGGTCTTAGTTTCCCAGCCAAGGATCGAAACCATGCCCCCTGCATTGGAAGCTCTGAGCCTTAACCACCGGAGCACCAGGGAAGTCCCCTAAGCATCTTTCTCACCTCACAGTGTTCTGCCTGTTTTGTAGGAGGCTGGGAACCTGTGGACTGTGTTTCCCAAACTCCTCTTATTTCTGGGTCCTGTTAGGTTCGATCAATGAGAGGTACAAAGGGAAAACGCTATTCCTTTCTCGGAGCTGCAAGGGTAGTGCCAGGAGCAGCCTGGGATCTCTGGGAGCTCCTGGGAGGGCTGGCAGGGTTCTGAACGTGCCCTTAGGCAGCTCCGCTCCAGTCGTGCCTGCTCGGGGGCGCAGCGTCCAGGGTAACATTATTAACTCTGCTTCTCCACCTCAGGAGGGGTGGAGTTCTCCTGCAGTTATGAATAACCTTTCTCTTGGGGCTTCCCAGGAGCCACAGTGGTAAAGAATCCACCTGCCTGCCAGTGCAGGAGACGCAAGAGATACGGGTTCAGTCCCTGGGTTGGGAAGATCCCCTGGAGTCAGACGTGGCAGCCCACTCCAGTAATCTTGGCTGAAAAATTCCATGAACAGAGGAACCTGGCAGGCTACAGGCCATGGGGTCGCAAAGAGTCAGACACGACTGAGTGAGCAGATGCACAGCCTTTCCTTCTGTTCTAACAGCTCTTTCAATACCCATATAAGAAAATTCTGTATTAAACTCTCTGTTGAAATTCACAGAACAGTTCTGTTTATTCATATTTGGAACTGTTGCAATGTTTACTGTAAAATAAGGACTGTAAAAAATAATTTGGATGTGAGACGGCCCTTACTAACTAAATGATTCCAGGGCTGCAATTACCAGGTTTTATTTTAAAGGGACACGAAACTCATAAGAGCAAAGCAGTCTTTTAAAATGAGTATAAAATCAGTCTTTAAAAATGATTATAAAGTCAGATTTAAAATGATTATCTCAGTCATCATTTCTGTTTAACACCAGCAGATGCCCCCACCCCCGCCAACTCACTGTGTTAGGTCATTGGTAGGTTAGCTCATTGTTGAGTATACGATGTTGTCAACATTATATATACCCAGCACTTTAAATGCAAATTCGTTTCAAATTTCAAAAGATAGTGATTTGAATATCAAAAGATTAAGAAAGGCCCTTGGAAAAATTGACTGAAGACCACAAATATTTTTGCAAAATTCACTTTTGCGTTTATATTGTTGAAGTCAGATAGATGCAAACTGAATGTCAACATTCAGTCACACAGTTTTGTCAGAAATAAAATTTAAAAATAAAGAAAAAGAAGACTCAGCATGAGTTAGGTTCTTCAATGGTGGCAAATTCTTCCCATCCCACCGTATACCTCTCTGTGATGTGAATCGCCACCTCCTCCTGTCGCTAAAGTAGCCCCTTAAATCTGAACTGGACTTGTGATTCGCTGTGACAAATAGAATGTGTTGGAAATGATATGGTGTCACCTCCAGAAATTAAGGCTTCAAGATACCTTGCTGTTTACATCCTCATCCTCTGATCACTGCCCTGAAACCTCCATGTAAGGAAGCCAAGTTAACCATGTGAAGGAGAACTGAAGTGCTCCAACTGGCGTCCAACCAACACACATGAAAAGAGGCCACCTTGGATTTTCTAGTCCACCAACCACCAGAAGTAGGAGAAACAATAAATCATTATTGTCTCAGCCACTGCATTTAGGGATGGCGTTTACATAGCAGAGTTTGGCTAAAAATACAACAGTTGCGTCAGTTTTAGATTATTTTAATAGCTAGCAAAGAGTTGCAATATTTTAATGATTGTTACTTTTTTGGAGATTGTGCCCTTGCCCATATAAAGCAGTAATTTACTTTAAAATCAATAGTTCTTTTTAAGCTAATTTTATATTTTCTTCAAATAGTATCCCATTAGTGAATAAATATTTGTCATTGTCAAAAATCTCAGTTTCTGAAAGAAAGTGAATGCGCAGGTTTTTATGAGTGATCAAAACATTCATCCTATACTGGTTCATATCTTCAAGAAAAAAATGACATTTAATAAGCAGGCCAGTGATTTTGACAATACATGATGTAATGAGATGTTTTCAAAGGAATCCATGAGTTTCTTAAAATTTCCCTCTATGTTTAACACAAAATTAGCAGGGTCATTGAGTAAAGGTACAGTGTATTCAAGAATGTACAGCTTTATAATTTGTATAATATGTATTTTGTTCAGTATTGTTGAGGTTGCATTTCACTTCATTGCAGCAGAAGCAGAGTGTACATTCTGATTTGCTAGTAATATATAAATCTCCCTTTCTGTGAGGGTGAGATTTTCTTGAAAATGAATCTAGTGAAGAAATGATACCTATAAAAGCACACACTCAATATTCGATGTTACCAAGATATTGTTAGATACATAACTATATGTATGTACATATGTAATAAGAAATACAAGTAAAAGTAAAAAAAAATAAAAAATAATAATTGAAACCTGACAGTGGACCTTTATTCCGTGGCGTGTCAGTGGTGCTTCCTGTGCAAGAAAATGTTGACATTCTTAATTCAATCAGGCGGTTCAATGATGTAAAAGAATTTCACAAGGACTTTGTAACTTAAAAAGGCTTACATCACTTGGGAATTTTTTAGCAAATAAAGAGAATATAAATATAATGGATTTGAATAATGCAATTTTTCTTTTAGTCTAAAGTGGACCCTGGGTAGCATAATCCGAACATACAACAGATAACTACAAGAATTTAAAGTCGTGTATACCTGTGGTGGATTCATGTTGATGTATGGCAAAACCAATACAATATTGTAAAGTAATTAACCTCCAATTAAAATAAATTAAAAAAATAGGTTATGTCCACCTGAAAAAAAAAAAAGAATTTAAAGTTGTCAAAACTAACATTTTTACCCTTTGGTAAATATATCTATGAGATATGTTTTGAAATCTAAGTATGAATATATTAAATCTCTCATTTGGGCTAAACATGTAGTGACATTAAATACATTGATAATTATTAGCTGTTTTTTGAAAGTCTTTTTAAGAACAGTTTCTTGGGTTTACTTTTTTTCTTATAATTAATTTATTTTTTATTGAAGGATAATTGATTTACAGAACTTTGCTGTTTTCTTTAAAACTACTTAATTGAGGTATAGAATCAGCATACATAAAGCTATATTATATTTAATGTATACAACTTAATACATTTTCTTGGATTTTGTTACTGTTTAGTCACTCAGTTATGTCTGACTCTTCTGCGTTCCCATGGACTGTAGCCCGCTAGGCTCCTTTGTCCATGAGATTTCCCAGGCAAGAACTGGAGTGAATTGCCATTTCCCCTTCCACCAAATCTTCCTGACTCAGGGATCGAACCCACGTCTCTACCACTGATCCACCTGAGAAGCCTGTTTTTACATTAATAATGATTCGATCCTCTTATTAAGCTTTCCTGCGTTATGGGAGCTAGAAAATTTGCCTTAGTTGTTTTCATACAATATTCATGACACTCTTGCAAGGCAGGTATAAATAATACGTCTTAGAGAGATTTGGTGACTTGCTCAAATGGGTGAAAGAAGTAGAAATTCAAAAGTCTTGCTCTTGGTCTCATCCCTTCCAGTGTTTCATTCAAGTGGGCCACAGTGCTGTTTTAACTGGGATCAATTTTATTTTATTTTTAGGCCATTTTTCTTTTCTCTTCTCATATATGAACTACTTAATTTCTAATTATTTATTTATTTTCTTATAGAAAATGTGAACTAGAGTATCACACTAATTTGTATTAGAGGACTGTTGGTTACAGAGGAATATCGTCTGTGAGCACTCTTAGTGGTTATTCCAGGTGGCTGAGTTCACTTTTCATCCATAAAATACAGAGACATTTGAACTCTTCTGAGATTTTACAATCTGAAATTTTAATGCACACGATTTTTGTAAATTTTGAAGGAAAATTGCGTTTAAATTTCTTTAATGGAAAAAAAAAAGGTACTGAAATACTGGCATTATAAAAACTTTACCCAGCCTTTGCCAACATCTAGAGCAGCACTGCCCGGTGTGGCTTTCTGACGTCTGGATGGAAATGTCCTATATGTGCATTGTCCAGCATGGCAGCTGCTGTTGAGTACTTGAAATGCAGATATGCCGCGGCAGAGCACCAGGCTCTAATAGTAACACGGCTGGTGGCTGCCATGTCGAACAGCAGGTCAAAATGAAATGGCTTCAAGCATCCATCCCCCTCATGGGGCTGACTGCCCACACTGTTCAGACAGCACGCAGAAAGTCAGCTAGTCTCTTTAAGAAGACAAGAGAACTCTGTTACTGCGCCCTTCCCGTTTCTTGCCTCTGTAGAGACGGCACCATTGCCATGTTTGCAAAAGTAATGACCAGTTTTACTTGTAGGAGGTTAACCCCAGCTACCCCCACTCTTCTGTAACAGTGCTTTTTCTGCCTGAGAGTTGAACTGCTCCCTGAAGACACTTTACAGCTCATCAGCTGCTGGGCACAAAACCTGCCGTGCTTTGTGGATCTGAAGATCTAGGTGGTGGGTGGATTTGATTTTCCTGGAGCTGCCGGAGGACAAAATTGTTTCTGCTTCATTATCTTAAGAAATGGAAACTTTTCAGGAGGTGATCTAGAGTTCTAAAACATAAATATTGGTAGCTGTAAAAAATATTCAAACTTCTTATCTATGGAATTCTTTGTTTTCTATAGTAACTGTGTTCCCTCATGTTTATATCATTTCACTATAAAGATATCACAAATCTAGGCATGACATTGCTGAACGCTATGTATTCCTACTGGAATAAGCTTTTTCTATCAGAGAAGTAAAACTCTGATTGCTGTAGTCACAAGGTTTTACCAAAACAAAACTGTACAGAAAGCAAATCCATCTTTGACATGTAATTATATTTTTCTGCATCCTCTCCTTCCCCCACCACATCTATTCTTTATGCTGTTTTTTCCCCTTTTCTGTCTAACCCTCTTGAACTGGTGATCTTCACCCTCGTCTAAATCATGATTGGTTCCTAGGAAGGGGGCTGAAATTCAGATGAGGATGATCAAAAATAGTCTTACCTTTTAAGTGTACTTGAATTTTAAGCACAATGTTATATCTGTTTAAGAAATTGAGTATTTTGTCTTATGGTAAACATATTTAAAATAATTTGATGCAATCAAGAGTTTACTTCCTAGCTCCTGAAAGCTCACCCCAATTTTGGGTAACTAAAGTTCTTATGTGTAAAGTTAATCCTGATTTATGGTCTCTTAATCTTTCTAAATCAATGAAGACATCTAAATCAGGAAAGAACATATATGGAAAATGCATCAGTGGACACTGGTGTCTTGATGCCTTATGATGTTAAATCAGACATGATAAGTCACATTAACGGTATGTACTTTTGATATAGTCACCTGGTGGTTCAGATGATAAAGAATCTGCTTGCAATGTAGGACACCTGGGTTCAATCCCTGGCTCAGGAAGATGCCCTGGAGAAAGGAATGGCTGCTGCTGCTGCTAAGTCACTTCAGTCGTGTCCGACTCTGTGTGACCCCATAGACGGCAGCCCACCAGGCTCCCCCATCCCTGGGATTCTCCAGGCAAGAATACTGGAGTGGGTTGCCATTTCCTTCTCCAATAAGAGTGGCTACTCACTCCAATATTCTTAGAGAAGGAAATGGCAACCCACTCCGATATTCTTACCTGAAGAGGTCCATGGACAGAGGAGCCTGGTGGGCTACAGTCCATGGGATTGTAAAGAATCAGATACAACTGAGAGACTTTCACTCACTTTTGATATAGTATAACAGGAACGGCAAGTGGGCCTTAGGAAGCATCATTACGAACAAAGCTAGTGGAGGTGATGGAATTCCAGCCGAGCTATTTCAGATCCTAAAAGGTGATTCATGGGGTCGCAAAGAGTCGGACACGACTGAGCGACTGAACTGAACTGAACTGAAAAGATGATGCTGTGAAAGTGCTGCACTCAATATGCCAGCAAATTTGGAAAACTCAGCAGTGGCCACAGGACTGGAAAAGGTCAGTTTTCATTCCAATCCCAAAGAAAGGTAATGCCAAAAAAATGCTCAAACTACCACACAATTGTACTCATCTCGCACGCTAGCCGAAGAAGGCAATGACACCCCACTCCAGTACTCTTGCCTGGAAAATCCCATGGATGGAGGAGCCTAGAAGGCTGCAGTACATGGGGTCGCTGAGGGTCAGACGTGACTTCACTTTCACTTTTCACTTTCATGCATTGGAGAAGGAAATGGCAACCCACTCCAGTGTTCTTGCCTCGGATGGAGGAGCCTGGTGGGCTGCCAACTATGGGGTCACACAGAGTCAGACATGATTGAAGCAACTTAGCAGCAGTAGCAGCACATGCTAGCAAAGTAATGCTCAAAATTCTCCAAGCTTGACCTCAATAGTATGTGAACTGAGAACTTCCAGGCCTTCAAGCTGGATTTAGAAAAGGCAGAGGAACCAGAGATCAAATTGCCAACATCCACTGGATCATAGAAAAAGCAAGAGAGTTCTAGAAAAACATCTATTTCTGCTTTATTGACTATGCCAAAGCCTTTGACTGTGTGGATTACAACTGTAGAAAATTCTTAAAGAGATGGGAATGCCAGACCACCTTACCTGCCTCCTGAGAAATCTGTATTCAGGTCATGAAGAAACAGTTAGAACTGGACATGGTACAATGGACTGGTTCCAAATTGGGAAAGGAGTATGTCAAGGCTGTATATTGTCACCCTGCTTATTTAACTTATATGCAGAGTATATCATGCGAAATGCTGGGCTAGATGAAGCACAAACTGGAATCAAGATTGCTGGGAGAAATATCAAAAACCTCAGATGAGCAGATGACACCACTCTTATGGCAGAAAGTGAAGAGGAACTAAAGAGCCTCTTGATGAAGGTGAAAGAGGATAGTGAAAAAGCTGGTTTAAAGCTCAACACTTAAAAAACGAAGATCATGGCATCGGGTCCCATTACTTCATGGCAAATAGATGGAGAAACAATGGAAACGGTGACAGACTTTATTTTCCCGGGCTCCAAAATCACTGCAGATGGTGACAACAGCCATGAAATTAAAAGACACTTGCTCCTGGGAAGAAAAACTATGACCAACCTAGACAGCATATTAAAAATCAGAGACATGACTTTGCTGACAAAGGTCCAGATAGTCAAAGCTATGGTTTTTCCAATAGTTATGTATGGATGTGAGAGTTGGACCATAAAGAAGGCTGAGTGCTGAAGAATTGATGCTTTTGAACTGTGGTGTTGGAGAAGACTCTCAAGAGTCCCTTGGACTGCAGTAGATCAAACCAGTCAATCCTTAAGGAGATCAGTCCTGAATATTCATTGGAAGCTCCAATACTTTGGCCACCTGATGCAAAGAACTGACTCATTGGAAAAGACCCTGATGCTGGGGAAGATTGAAGGCAGGAGGAGAGGGGACGACAGGGGATGAGATGGTTGGATGGCATCACCGACTCGATGGACGTGAGTTTGAGCAAGCTCTGGGAATTGGTGATGGACAGGGAGGCCTGGTGTGCTAGAGCCATGGGGTTGCAGAGTTGGACACAATGGAGTGTCTGAACTGAACTGACTGAATGGGAACGGCACTTTACCTCCACAGTCTTCCCTTTGCCATCATTCCAGTTTAATCATGAGAAAAGTAACAGACAAATTCCAATACAAGACATTGCACAGAATAACTGACCAGTTTGCTTCAAAACTGCTAACAGGGAGGCCTGGTGTGCTAGAGCCATGGGGTTGCAGAGTTGGACACAATGGAGTGTCTGAACTGAACTGACTGAATGGGAACGGCACTTTACCTCCACAGTCTTCCCTTTGCCATCATTCCAGTTTAATCATGAGAAAAGTAACAGACAAATTCCAATACAAGACATTGCACAGAATAACTGACCAGTTTGCTTCAAAACTGCTAAAATAATAAAAAAGAAGGAAAGCTTGATAAAGAGGTAGAACCAAAAGTATCCTGTGTGTGAAGTCACTCTGTCGTGTCCGACTCTTTGTGACCCCATGGACTGCGGCCCATCAGGTTCCTCTGTCCATGGAATTTTTTAGGCAAGAGTACTGGAGTGGGTTGCCATTTCCTTCTCCAGGGTATCTTCCCGACCCAGGGATTGAACATGGGTCTCCCGCATTGCAGGCAGATGCTTTACCATCTGATACCTCCAAAAGTATCCTAAGGAGGCATAAATACTAAATGTAATGTGGTGTCTCTGGTGGGATCCTAGAATACGTAAAGTACATTAGGAAACACAAAGGGGGGTCTGAGTAAGATATGACCTTTTAGCTAATGATAATATACTAGTGTTTACTCATCAGTCATAACAAATGTATCAAACTAATATAAGATATCAATAATAGAAAAAACTATGTTTGTGTGTGGGGGTGTAAATGGGAGCTTTCTGTTTTTTGTAATTTCTCTATAAATCTAAAAGTTTTAAAATTAAAATTCATTTTTATTACAATACTTAATATGTTAAAATAAATTTAAATATTTAAGAAATATTTAAAATTAAAATGAAATTTAAAACTGACTTTCAAAAATCATTAATGACATCACACTCACTGTACTATATTTTATTCAGAATGATATCTGAAAACCTAAATGCTTTTTTTGGAAAACTATTATACTTCATACTTTAAATCTTGTTGCATTATGCAGACTATGTAAAGAGATACATATGTATAATTTCTGAGGAGAGTGTCCAGTGTTGCCTATAGTTTATACCTTTATTTGCAAAGTGTCTTTATTATGTAAAGGTTGTGTCAGGTGAGATATTAATAGGAAAAATCCACTGCTAGAGCTCTGGGTATTTGCAGAGTCACAAAACTCAGTATGTGTGTTATTATCAAAGTCATCACTTAAGCTATTTGTAACACACTGATTAAAAGAGAAAACGAAATAGTAATAGGGCAGTATAAAGATCGCTTGTGAATATAGTGCATTTAAGTTATACAATGTTGATCCCCTTAACTGAAAATATAATACAAAATAAACGTAAATACCATTAATAAAATATTAACTCAATGAAGTTTCAATCCTAATGAAGATGACAATGAATAGTTTTTGTATGTTGACTGTTACGGCAAAGAAAATATTGTTCATAGTCAGTATAAATATATTTGGGAAGGGGCTTTTGGCAATAACGTTCTTGCCTCATAAATAGGTTTCTCAGACCAGTTTCCACGTGTGTGAGGTCTGCCACACCAACAAGCAATTCTCAGACACCAGTGGAGTCCAGAAATGGCATCAGGTTCCTCAGGTTGAGGGTTCAGTCCTACAAGACCATCATCCTGTCCCCACTTCAGACTTCAGCCATGAGTCCAGGTTGTTACCAGTGCTTCTGACTGACCAGCTATAAATCAGAGCTTTCCAAGACCCCCTCCTTGAGTTCAGTTAATTTGCTTGAGTTGTTCCCAGAACTCAGAAAGACACTACTTACTAGGCCAATGGCTTATTATAACAGGATTTAACTCAGGAACAGATGAAAGAGATAGTTTGAGCAAGGTAAGGGGAGAGGCGTGGAGCATCCATGCCCCTACTAGGAGCGCCACCATCCGTCAACTCTCCACGTGTTCACCAACCTAGATGCTCTCAGACAGCTGTCCTTTTGGGGGTTTATGGAAGCTTTGATTACGTAGGCATGCTTGATTCAACCTCCAGTCCCCATCCTTAGAAGTCACCTCATTCACATATCACAAAACATCTTTAAAACTGTCAACAGAAGAGATTCTAAGAGTTTGGGGAGCTCTTGAGCCAGGAACCAAGGAAGAAGACCAAACGAATATAAGAAAAATACATTTGGTCATTTCGATGACCAAAACACATTTCTCATGAATCACAAAAAGAATCAATTTTGAGTAGTCACAAAACTGCAGAACAGGAAGCCCAGCCTCTCCTCCCCACAGGGAGACACCCACAAACCAACTGCCTTTGTAAGAAATCCAAAAACCAGGTAAGAGGTTCAGGCACCATATAACACAGTTCACAGGAATAAGGGAAATGAAGGAGTTGCCTCTTAGTCTCTTTCCACTCTTTTGCTGGGAGTTTGTTCCTCTATGACCTGATGATCCGTTTTTCAGTTTGTAGTCCAGTCCAGGAGCCTCTGTCCACACAGTTCTCTGGCAAGTTGTACCAAAGGAAATTGAAAGCCTTACTTGACAAATACTAACATTTTTAGTTTGATTTATAATGCTTTCCCAGGCAGGGTCTGGCCCATAATATGCATACGCCAAACCTGAAGCACCAGCAGTTGTTTTTATCTTAATCAGTGGAAAATATAACCACAAACGTATACACGGGGAGAAATGATTTGTGACGTCTGAATCAGCAGTACAGTAATGTGCGAAATTAGGTTTCTACGCTTTTCTGATTTTTTTCCAATTCAGACTCATTGGCTTTTTTTTTTTTTCCTCCTGACATTAAGCACCACTCTGGAAGGGATGGAGGAAAAAAAAAAGCACAAATCAGTAGGTCTTGGTGAACAGCCCTTTTCTGCCACCAATGAGTCATGTCCCTCTAGCAAGTCATAATCCTCTCCTCATCAGATTTATCATCTGTGCAAAGAGAGCTGTAATAATATAGTGATTACAGGAACAATATTGATTGTCTGACTCTCAGGGGCTTTTACATCAGAAGCATTGTCTCAGCCATGAAGTTGATACTCTCCTTATCCTTGGTTCACAGATGAGGAGACTGAAAATGAGGAACGGTACACAGCTTGCTCAAGGACAGGCTTGAAGCTGGGCTATCAGATTCCAACACTGAACAGTCAGCATGCAGATGGCTGAGGCCAGCAAGTGATTACGGACCCACCACGTGCTAGGCACTCAGTGGGGGGGTTGTCACAAATTATATCAGGATGACTCTGAGCCATTATTCTCTTTATCTTTTTTAAAAAAGGAAGTCGAAGAGCGATCAGAACCACAGTGAAAGCTGAATTCATATCTGGGCTTCTTGGTTATAATGTCTAAACTCTCTCCACTGCGTCATGTGGTCAGTGCGGCTCTCTCCCCTCTGAGGCCATCAGGCAAGGTCTGGTGGTGCCGTGGCTTAAAATGTCTGAGTGTTTTATTCAGGGCCAGCCTCCAAGTCTTTCTATTACCATAGCCCATTGATATGGAAAAATCCATCTTTAACGGCTGCTATGAAAATTTACACTTTGTTCTAAAGAAGTTATTATTGCCAGGAAATGTCCAGTTATTTTTAATGTTTGATATGTGTAGTGATCCTTTTAAAATGTATCCTCTAATTTATTTTATAGGAACAATTAAATATAAAGTTTTAGTAGAAAGACAACTTTTCTCTTCTGGAGAGTCTGAGACCCATTCCCCTGTGTGGAGTCACTGAAGGAAATAGTTTTAGAGCTTTGTGACACTTTGGATAGACTGCTGAACTTCACTGAGGCTCAGTCTGTTTGTCTGTTAAATGGGCACAATGATATTTCCCTCAAAGATTTCTATAATAATTTAATTAGATAATAAGTGGTATATAATGTTCAACAATATTTAATCCTTTTGATAATTACTTAACAGAAATCATCCATTTATATCTGCTTTGGCTTAACATGCTATGTTTGAAAATAACAAAACCAGGGATATTGGTCTAGAAATACAGAGTAAACACTTAAGCAATGACCTTTCTTTTCCACTGCTGTCCTTTTTTTTTTTTTTTTAACAGACCTCAGGTTGTCACTGGCACTGGCAGAGTTCAGGAAGGAGTTATACTCTTATGTGAGGGGCAGCAAGTCCTGAAATGAGAGCTGTAAAACTGGGGTCAGAAAAACAAAATCCAGTCCTCGGGGCTTCTCTTACCAACTCTATGATCTCCTCAAATCATTTAAATTCCTGTTCTTGTTTTCTCATGTGCAAAATAGAAGCATTAAAAATACCTGTTCTGCTTTGTTTGCAGGCAAGAGCTATATCTTATGGTTACACTGGAGACGACGTCTCCCATTTCCCTCTTATTTCATTCATTTCATAGCAAGGTTGCTGCTGCTGAATGCTTCTGTTTCTTATTTGTTATCACCAAGAAGTGCTTGAGAACCTCAGGATTCCCATTCTGATAAAATTTAGCACATTCTAAGTTAAATATCTTGACATTTATTTTAAAGAAATTACTTATCCTTCTATGACCCATGCAATACACTTATTATGTGATATTAACTTCATTATTTTAATATTCTGTTCAAGAACTGGTAGTATCCATGGGTCAGCCATTAGAAGAATAATTTTTTGTAGTTGGTGATCTTCTGAACTCAACTTTACTCCTCTGTCCTCTAGATCATTTGAAAACATCTTTATATTGTTTAGGAGGTTTGGTATAAGTGTGTTGTGTGTGTGTGTGTTTGTGGGGGATTCCCTTTCTTCAGTATCTCGTCATTTTTATTTTGGGGCCTTTTGGGAACTGTTATTAAAGAATTTGATTGTAGCATGCCTCTGTGTATTCACAGCCTGATGCATTCATCAAAATAGATCTAGCCAAAGCATTCAGTTGTGGATTCGTACTCCTGATGCACTAAAATAAGAAATGTTAATTTCTTGTAGACTATTACTAGATGATTTTAAATATGTGCCAAACAGGAATGTCTGTTTCCTTGTGAGGCAATTCCATAATAAAAATGCTGGCACCCTAGCTGAAGAGGAGAATTTTATATAAACAGAGGAAAGACAACAGCAAGTATTTTCCCCAAGGACAGTTTTAGCTACAGTTTAGCAATGCTGCTTAGTTACTTCTGTCTCATATTATGCTTTTGTTTTGAAACAAAGCGCAATTTTACCTGGATGCACTCCCGGATAATCAGGAATTAGCTCAGTACGTTGACTGGCTTTGCTGAAGGCGAGATCTCCGGAAAATCAGGAGGCTCCACCGCCTCGCCCCGCTCCCCACTGACATCTCCAGAGGGGAGAAAAGGGTTAAGGATTATTGAAGTATAGAAGAGACGGGGAGGGAGCCCCGAGGAGGCCCGGGAGCAGCAGGCCGCGCCTCCAGGTCCAGCTTTCATCAGCGGCGCAGCGCGCAGCGGAGCTCCGGGCACCGCTGCGAATTCAGAGGGACGCCGCTGCCAATTTCTGGGACCACGGCTGCGAGGGGTGGGCGTGGCCTCGGCAGTGTGGATGCTTGTTAGAAAAGATGCTGGGCGCTTTTCAGTGAGCAGTCAGGGCTGTGGTGTGCGTATGTGTGTGTGTGTGTGTGTGTGAGAGAGAGAGAGAGAGAGGGAGAGAGGGGTGCTGTTCAGAGGGAGAGAGAAGGAGGGAGACTGAGCGACCCAGAGGTGCTGAAGACCCAGACAGAGCTGGGCGGGGGACTGAGGACAGCACTGGAACGGTCGGAGAGCCACTCAGGATCTCTTGGGGGAGCCCAGTAAATGTGAACATGGGGTCTGTCGCCGGAGCGGTCCTCAAGACGCTACTTCTGCTGTCTGCTCCAAATTGGAACAGGGTTTTAGCTGGGAATTCCTGTAAGTATACATACATGATTTAAAACTTGCAGGGGGCCTCTCTGCAAAACTTTAATTCTGTTCTTTTTTTTTAAGATTATTATTTGCAACTCGGACTACTGCAAAGCGTATTGCTATAAAGGAAGCATCATTTTAAAAATCTTGTGAATATGACTGGGTTTACACATGTCATTCTTCTGGGTCTGGTCAGAATATGCCAAGTATCATTTTTCTCTCTCTCTCTTTTTTTTGTCTGTGAATAGAATCTTATCCTCTGGTATTTGTGTATTCATTGAGAAAGCTCAAGTTGTAGTAAAGCGTTAAATTAGCATCTGAACCAAGGAATAGCCAGTGAATGTTCCTTTCTTCATTTCTGCCCTTTTTTAGGTTTACTGAATTTAATTGGAATTATGTGTAGCAGGAAAACAACTGGCAGACTTTGCATGATGCTGCATTAGCTTAGATTTCTGAAGTTTGCGCTTTGGCAGACCAGTAGCTGGCTGCGCCTTTAAAATGATGCCAGGATACTAACTGAAAGGTGCTGCGGAATCCAGGGGCAGAATCGGGGAGGTGAACCTTGATCCTCGGAGCTGTGTCCTCAGTGCCACCAGAATGAGACTCCGGCATTGCTGAGAGAGCACCTGAGCCCTGAATGTCGCTTAAAGAAAATACACTCAGGTGATTTTTCAGAAGTACTATCCTTGAATTTGTATCTTCATAAATTTGTGATTGAATATTCTGATTCTGAGTTAATGGTATGAGGGAGGATTTATTTAAGACTTATTTCTAATGTAAGTATCATCCAAAATAATTTGGCAGAGATCTCTCCATCCAGTTTTTATTAGAGAGAAGAAAAGTTTAAAAGTTAATATTTGGCCTAAAATCTCTAAATGGGAGAATTTCCCCCTTCTTGATGAATGATTAACAAGCTCACCAAATACGACTTTTTCTTTCTTTCTTTTTCTTTCTTCAGAGGAAAAGCTTATCTGCTGGTAAGGGCTGTTCAAGAGTTTGTGTCACTATTGTTCAACCAGCTTTAGGTTTGGGGACACAAATAAGCCAGTAACCAGACATTTGCTTGGGCACATCCCTTGAGTGCAGTGAAGCACTCTGATGTGGGAAGAACATTGGAAATGACCTTACTGGCACGAGTCAGATGCTTGTTACCACAGAACGGCCACTGTGCTTTCACGCTTCCAGTCACTATTAACACATTTAATGGTGTGGTGCATCTATCACTCTGAAGGGAGAGGACTTCACTCGGGCGCTGTGCTGTGTCTCAATCTTCGTTTTCATTTGTGGGTGTAAGAATGCTGTAAGTCAATAAAATGTGCATGTTTTCACCTAGTCAAAATCTTGGGATGCTGTAAAAGTAGCATTTGCAATAAACAATAATAACGTAGACCCACTTGCACACACACAGAGAAAGTTTTGTAGAAAAGGCATAATACATCGTCCAACTACTGAAGTTCAGTAAAAAAGGAAGCACTAGAGGTCACTCTTACAATGGAAAGCACATCATTTGAAGGGTCCTTCCCTTAAGAAAAGCAGAGCTGAAGTCTGGCCTAGAGGCAGTCTTGTCTTTCCAATACACTGCCTGTTTGAGTTTATAATCAATTAATGTAACTGATTGGGCTACTTGTTTACCTTTGTTCGCTTTCTTGAAGTCCAATAAAAGGCAGAATGACATCCAGTAGCTTTCTTTGTAATGTATGTTCTTCAAAGAAAAGCTGAGCTGCTGAGAAGATCTGAGAAGAGTAGAATGTCTGTGGGTGCTTACCTCTGGTTGGGCTTATTTTTCAGGAAGTCGTTCAAGGCTCTTTTACACATTTGATAAACTTAAAGAACTATAGGTTCTTAAATTCTTAGGGACACTTAAATATTAAAGTTGGAATTCTTGGTTACCAATATATTTTTGGAGTTGGCTGTTCTTGAAGTGTCATAAATACAGGTAAAATGACTTCAGATAATTAAAGGTGCAGTTAGCAATTTCTTGTTACTATCACATTGATAATATAATTTGTTGCAAAAGATATAAAAGAAAAATTCATTTCCCAATTTCATTTCACTCTTTTTTGGTATTTTGGTGTGTGAAGGAAGCAAAGTCTACATGTTACCAAGTCATGGTGCTTCATATGTTGTATCTTTTTTGGAGGAACAAGTCTATATGTTTACCAGAAAGGTTGAAATTCAGTGTATGGACAAGTGACCATCAACCAGCATGCCAGCATGAGTATTTTTAAAGTATTATAACTCCAATAATTGTTTTGGACAAGACTTTTATATTAAAACATGAATCAATCTTGAACACCAATATTAAAGTCAGGGAGAACTGAATGGAAATAAAGAAAATTAAAGGTCAGTCTCTCAGGTGAATATGAAGACATTGAACAGCTGATTCCCCAGTAAGCAAGTCTGCTGTCCATTGCATCGGCCCAAGACTGCCTAAGGCTGCCAGTGTGAACATTTGCACAGGACAGCGTCTCTACAGGGACAGCTCAGGGATGAGGCAACTTTAATTTGAATGTTAGTTGATATGATTAATCAACAGGGTGACTTTACATTAGAAGGCCTCTGTGCGAACACTCACACAGATATTCATGTCCATGTGTGTGTATTTGTGTGTGTGAACCTATGTTTATATAAAGATGCAGAAACCACCGGGCCCACGTGCTTCCACATCTTTGGTGGCTTGCTACTCCTCTTCCAACTAAAGATGAAATATGTTGAACCGACCACCTGCTTTGCCTCCTGGCACGCACCGTACTGGACATTTCAGAAGTGTTGAACCAGCCCAGGTCTGTCCTCCTTGTTCTGGTCAAGGTGTTTGTAACTGTACTGAAGGGCTCCTTCCATGAGCGTTTAGAGACAGGCTCTTCTAAAAGGGCTTGCACTTTGATAAGTTGCACAGGCTGTGTTGCTTTCCTCACTTGCTACTAAGTAAGACGTGCACTGAGAAGGGAGTCATCTATTTTTAAATTGCCCTCATGAACCCAGTTTTCTTCTGAGCATTAAGACCTTGCTAAGGAGGGGTTTGATGTGGTCGAAGAACAGGTGTTAGTCTCGAGGCAAGTTAAGAGTTTTGCTTTTTACTCCTGCACATCATGTGATGGAAGCTCTGGCTTCAGATACACTGAGAGTTTTAAGGCTTACTGAGCAGCTTATGAATGACATAATTAGAGGTTAAGTTCTTGCTGTGTTCTTTCTTTTTGCTATTTGGAATAAAGGCTGTATCTGATATCTTCCTGAAAGAAGCACTAAAGAGTATGTTAAAATTAACAGTAGATGAAGATAATGACTTAAGTAGATGATCACTCTTGGGGGCTCTGGGATATCACCTAATTGCTACTGGTCAGATTCTCAAATTGCTCAAATTTAGTCTGGTACATTTTTCTAGAAACTTCTTTCTTTTCCTCCACCCACTTTCTTTTCCTTAGCAAAAAATAACCAGAATACAAAAAGAGTAAAGTACTGATAAAATAGAATTATATGATGCAGTACATAAATAGCTGGCCTCAGGATGCAAAGGTGAGCCTGAACTTTGACTCACTTTTCTAATAGCAGTACTATATTTGTTTTCATCAATTTGGTGCATTCCCCTTCCCTGACTGTATGCATCTCAAATCATTTCTGAGTAGAGCAGCCTCCAGCTGTGGAGATAATACAGCTCATAGCCAATAGGCAATTGAACACATGACTTCCATATGATACCTAGTGTTTACCCTAAGGATTTACAAAGCATTTTCATGTCTTCTAAATCAATTTCAGAATCTATATCATATATAAACAATTCTTTATGGAAGCCAGTGTCTATATCAAGATTGAATTAATTTACCTTGAAAACAATAGGATTGTAAAATAATATAATATTTAGTTCAGAGGTTGGTAAAATACAGCCCATGGGCCAAGTCTTGCCCACTGCCTGTTTTGTGTCATATTCTGTGAATTAAGAGTGGGTTTTTACATTTTTAAATATTTGAAAAAAATTAACTGAAGGATTATTTGTGGTATAAGAGAATATATTAAATTCAAATTGTAGTTGTTTATTCTTCTCATTAGTAGACCTGTATGGCAAAACTTTATACTTAATTATTCTCATATTTTAAATTTTATGAATAAAATAATTTAAAAATTGATTTCCCTCTTGTCATATAAGAACCTGCATAATATTATCTGTTCTCTAGCTCTTTATAGAAAAAGTTCATTGACCTTTGATTTAAAGAATACACAATACAGTATAACGATATGACCTGTATAGTGGAAAAATTACATACTGCTATGATAAAATTAAAATTTAGTCTTAAATATTTAGCATACAAATACATTCCTGAGGAATTAAAGTGTGGACTGTAATGATACAATTGCCAGAAGCTATAACAGAAAAGGGCTTCCTTGGTGGCTCAGACAGTAAAGAATCTGCCTGCAGTGTGGGAGACCTGGGTTTGATCCCTGGATTGGGAAGATCTCCTGGAGGAGGGCATGGCAACCCACTCCAGTATTCTTGCCTAGAGAATCCCATGGACAAAGGAGCCTGGTGGGCTATAATCCATGAGGTCACAGAGTTGGCACAACTGAGCAACTCAGCACACACATAACAGAAAAGGCCTTCATTAGCATCTTCTTGACATATGTCTTTTAAAATACTTTATCCTTCAGAAATCTTGTTATTTCTATGGGTATGAATTATTTATGACTATTTGCAAAGTTTCAGCAGTTTTGGCTGCTAAAGAGTCACTTTCAATCTCAAGTAATCCCATTAGTATAAGAAGCTCAATAAAGTGTATAAGTAATGGCATCTTATATATTTTGAGTGAAAATTCTATTGTTATTTGATATTTTCATGAGTTTAAAATATTCCACTCAGTTATCAGGAACTTGCATGTGAAATCACTGATTGTATGAAGTAAATCATCTTAGGGGAAGAGTGTTCTTGTCCTTATGACTTTTACAGTAGCTTCCTAAAAATTCTGAAATTGGCAAACTTTCTGTAATAAATTGAAAAGTAGAGTTTCACTTAAGCACTGCCCACTGAGAATTTATAATAATTAAGCAGGTGCCTTTCACCTACTCATGCCAAGATAATTAATTTTTATATGAATGCCTTATCTATTTGGAATTGTATTTAATTTTCCTTTCCAAATACTGATGAGTGGCCTCATTTTATTTACCTTATACTGTTTACTATGGTGTTTTTTAGAAGTTTGAGTTAAAAAATAATAGAGAGTATTATATTTTTAAAATTATTTTCCTTGAAATTTCATTGTAGCATTTTCCCCCAATAAATGGCTGTATGTTAATTTATTTTTCATAAAACTGTTTATAATGGTCCAGGGATACTGAAGATTTCTGTCTTATCAAAAGACCAATTTCCAGATCATGTCAGCCTAGGACAGTCTCATAAAACTTCCTTAATGGGACTTACTCTGGACATTGGCAAGAGTGATAAGTGGATTCATGACTCTTCATGGTAAATAGATAAAAAGGATAATGACAGTCATTTTCATGATTCTGAACTTTTTTACAATAGAATATCAGTCTTGCTTTGCAAACATCTCTTTTTCACAATTGATACTACATTTAGAATCTGAATCCCTTTTACCATAGATAAGTCATATTAGGGCCTTAATGTTGTCAACTTATGAATCATATGACTGATTAGTCAGGTTACTTAAGAAGCCCTTCTCTCTCCTTTAAAAAAGTCTTCTCCTTCCCTCCATTGTGACTTTTAAGTTTCCATAATGACCTCGCTCCTGAAAACAGTACGGAAAATAATAAGAATTTATCCAACATTGTTACTTAAATCTCAGATATGTATATTCAGATTGGTAAGTGAATGATTCTGGTGAAATATTAATATTAAAGAATGCAGATTTGGATTTTTTCAGTGGCCTGGTGTTTCCATTCTTGCTTTTAGCTTAATTATTTTTTCATTTTTATTATTTTCAGAAGTCTTGGCCTCCTGTCTCTTATACACATCTAGATGTGTATAAGAGACAGGACTCCGGCNAAAGAATGCAGATTTGGATTTTTTCAGTGGCCTGGTGTTTCCATTCTTGCTTTTAGCTTAATTATTTTTTCATTTTTATTATTTTCAGAAGTCTTGGCCTCAGTAACATTTCATATTTTTCTAGAATTATTGAAGTTTTTCAAGTTAACTAGTATGATAAGGAAGGATGAAACTGTCATAGAATATGTGCTTAAAATAGGGGAGGTTTCATGGATTAACCATAATCATGAGGTGAACTGAGCTGTGTTCTTGGCGATGGAGGGGTGAATCCTCATAGAATATTTGGATCATTGTTTTAATGGGTATTTCAGTTGGGAACTTTCAGAAATACTCTTTAACAAACAGATCTTTAAAAGCATGTCTTAAATAGTAGCATCAAATGCTAAGGTCAGTTTGATTTTGGCCCCTTTAAAAAGAAGAATCTCAGAAAGAGAAATAAATGCCCCCAAATAAATTGCAAACAAAAGATTATGGAGCTTTAGAAGGATGAAAAGTCCTTAAACTCATCAAAAAGCCTCAATTAACTGAATATACTTAAATGAATAAATCATCCACAATATTAATATCATAATTTGAAGTCTTGGAGGTTTTTTTTTTGAAAGTTCAAAATTTCTTGAGAAATAATAGGTCGTTTACCCATAAGGCTAAGTTACAATAAATGTATTTCTAAATAACCAAGATGTCATTGACACTGGATTATCTTTTTAGTTACTTTTGGAGGGAAACCGATGTCTGAAATTTCAAATTTAAATTTCTTCAGTGGGCTCTAAGGCTGTTGTTGTCTGGTTGTGTGCTTCAATTAGGCGTGTATTACGTATCCATGTGTTTACTTATTTGACTTCTAGAACTATCATTCGCTGTTTACTATCTGAGAATTTATACTTTCCGCGATGCTGATCACTCTGGGATCTTGGTGACTCTGTGTTGGTAAACACCATTGTCAGATATACTACTGCACAAGTAGAGATATTTTTGCTTGCCAGTTGACTTTGAAAGGATAAAGTTTTTGCTAGAATGTCTTTTTGGGCATTCACATATATGGTACCAGGAACTATAGTTATTACTTAATGGTAAATAATTCACATGCAAAATGCATTACAAATTGTCAATACTTCAGTTCTTCTGAGTTATGTTGGCATTTGGAAGAGGAAGAGTATGTCCTTCATTTTTTTTTTCTCCCAGTGCATTTTTGTCATGGTTCACGGAAAAGTGTATTCTGGTCATAAAATCAGAGAAATAGCATAACAGGAGGTAAAAATGAGCCTGTTTATGTTACAGTTAATGAGTCATTCGAATGTAATAATTGGAAAAGTGAATGAAGCCTGAAAACATTTGACATTTTAAGTAGTTTAAAATTAGTAACTATAAAATTTTTTATGCCATAAGTATTTAATAGAGCAGTGAGGAAATTTACCTCTAAGATTTTTAAATCACAAAGGAAAAAAGGGTGTAATATGTATCAGTTGGCCTACAGCTCTAATTACTTTTTTTTTATTAAGTACCTCTTATTACTTGGCAGTGCTCTAGATTAAGATGTTATATGCTTCCAAATTGTAAAAGACGTATTCGTTTCTGTAACCAATATTTTTTCTCCCTCACTGGCAATTATGGTACTTACAAATGAGGCCACAGGTTGATATTAGTTTAGAAACAGCATGTGAATATATAAATTCAACTGCTTCCCTAAATTACATTTACTGTATAGTTTTAAGAAAAACTACAACCTGTAATTTCATTTCCTTCAGACTTAACTCTGAAGTTATAATGTATAGAGAGATATTTTTTGAATGTCCATTGAAGGGCATGGATAAACTCTTCTAGGAACTGGTTGCAGGTCTTAGGATTAGTAGGTTGGGTGACAATGAGCGGCCCACAGCTGTGAGCCCCACATCTTCCTGTTAATGTGAACCAGTTACCTTTGTGTTTCAGAACCCAAGGAGAGATTTTTGAGAAAATTTGGGAAAGTTCAACTTACCTCTGGACTAATAGCTTTGCTCTAAAAGATCGAATATGTATTTTTAATTTTAAAAATAATTTTGTTTATTCATTCATTCTTTTGGCTGTGGTGGGGCTCAGTTGCTGCCTGGGATTCTCTAGTTGCAGCCGCTGCCTACTCGTGATGTGCAGGCTCCTCACCGCGTGGCCTCTCTCCTTGCGGAGCGTGGGCTCTGGAGCACAGGCTCAGTAGCTGTGGCGCACAGGCTTAGTTGCTCCCTGGCGTGTGGGTTCTTCTCGGACCAGGGGTCATACCTGTGTCCCCTGCACTGGCAAGTGGATTCTTTACCACCGAGCAACCGGAGAAACCCTGATTATGTATTTCGATCTTGAAGACCAGTGTTTGGTTTTGAAAGGTAGTGATATGCGTTTGTCTTTTAAGATTTATCCATCAGTAGATACAGAAGGAAGGAACTAAATGCACAATGGTCTGTGAGAGAAATGAGTTGCTGAGATGAAACTGTGTGTGTATATGTGTGTGCATGTGCATGCGCACTGATGTTGGAAGACATTGTGGGTGGGGACTGGGAAACAGGCCATGTTGACAGAGAAATGGAAAATGTTCCCCTAGGTGGCACATTTTCAATTAAGTATTGTTGGGATATATAATAAGATTTTTATTTTATTGCTGACACACAGAATAGTCTCCTGTATAGTTTAAAAACAGTATGTGGGATTAAAAAAATAGCAGGAGGTCTTTTTGCATCCGATTTAAACTTATCCTAAGCAGAGGGATCTTCTGTGACCCCAAAGTGCTTTATTTTCTAGGAAATGCCATGAAGACCTTAGGATCACCAAATCTTAACTTCCAGTCAGTCTCAGGGTGCTAGTCTTTATGAATATGGCAACGAAGGCAGAAAATGGCAGGAGAGATTTTTACTTAAAAATCACTAGGTAAATTGAAACATAATTTAACTCTTAAAGACAATGTGGTAAAGGGATAGGGCATTCTAAACAAACTTTGCATTTTTCACACCATTCACTTTTATCTCTCAATTTTGGCTGACTTTAAACAAAAAGAATCTATCTCCAAGGCAGAAAGCTGCATGAATGCTTAGTGATCCTCATAATTAAGGATTTATAATACATATTTACATTTGCCATGTTTTAGATGTTTAGGACTTAATTAAAAGAGCATTGCTAAAATAAAAGCAATTCTATCTAAAGTGGTATTGAGGGAATTTTCGTCAAGGTTATAAAGCTGCTCAATTAGGCTCTTTTGTTTCATTCTGTGTATGATATTTGAACTGTTGTACTTTAAACATGGAGACTGTATTATAATCCTCTTAAGAAAACATCATGCGCCTCTAAAATGTCAGAATACAGCGTAAGTATCATAAGATGTATGTGTGCTAAGTCGCTTCAGTCATGTTCAGCTCTTTGCAACCCTTTGGACAGTAGCCCGCCACCTTCCTCTATGCATGGGACTCTCCAGGCTAGAGTACTAGAGTGGGTTTCCGTGTCCTCCTCCAGGGGCTTTTCCTGACCCAGAGGTCAAACCCACATCTTTTGTTTCCTTCATTGGCAGGCGGGTTCTTTACCCCGAGCGATAATACAGCGTAAGTATCATAAGATGTATGTGTGCTAAGTCGCTTCAGTCATGTTCAACTCTTTGCAACCCTTTGGACAGTAGCCCGCCACCTTCCTCTATGCATGGGGCTCTCCAGGCTAGAGTACTAGAGTGGGTTTCCGTGTCCTCCTCCAGGGGCTGTTCCTGACCCAGAGGTCAAACCCACATCTTTTGTTTCCTTCATTGGCAGGCGGGTTCTTTACCCCGAGCGCTGCTGTGTAGTCCTTCCTAAAACACACAAAAAGGAAGTTTTGGAGAAAGCCCTAAGATAGAGTGAAGAAAGCAAAGAGCAAACACTATAGATAACTTCTGTTTTCTTAACTTCATAGCAACCTATAGGATCAAATCACAAAGTGGAATGTGGTAAAATAAAATAGTTCCTAATCAGATGTCCACTAGAGAAACGGAAAAAGGAAGCTACCAAAAATACGATGCAGATTTTTGGGTGCTAAAAACAAAGTTATGATCGCAATAATTTGCTATGCTTGATGCATAAAACTGAGTCATCTGCTGGTGTGGCCTTGTAAACGATCATATTCATGTCTTAGGAACCTTTCCTTCTCTTTCTGTCTCTCTCTCCCTTGCTTTATATATACATATATGTGTGTGTGCTGCTGCTGCTGCTAAGTCGCTTCAGTCGTGTCTGACTCTGTGCGACCCCATAGACAGCAGCCCACCAGGCTCCCCCGTCCCTGGGATTCTCCAGGCAAGAACACTGGAGTGGGTTGCCATTTCCTTCTCCAATGAATGAAAATGAAAAGTGAAAGTGAAGTCGCTCAGTCATGTCCGACTCTTAACGACCCCATGGTGTGTGTGTATGTATATGTAAATTGCAACATTAAATAGATCAGCATGAAAAGAGTATATGCAGTATCATTAATCACTGGGACCGTCTCTAGAGAAGATGCCAGCAGGGCCCGCTTGTTCTGAGTTAGCAGAATCGAGCCTCCCTTGCTCACTTTGCTGGGTGTGAGGGGCTCCGGCTGTGGCATCTGCCATCGTTACGATTGCCAGGGCTGATCTGGCCGACAAGACTGGCAAGGCAGCCGTCCCCTTCCTCCCTCACTACTTCCTGTGACTCATGCAGTATTTTTAAATACTTACACATATATCCTATTTTTAGGTATGCCTGCCATAAAAATGCATTGATGTTTTTAATCAGTGTTTTATGGCTTTTATCAAAAAAGAAACCAAGTCTTGTCTCATAGCTGTATTTCACTGTTGGGTGTTTTCAGTTGAAGTTCCAACTTATTAGGGTAGCATGCAAATACCTTCCTCCTCTGAATCTGCTTATCTTTCCCCTTTTGTTGGTCTTGACTGCTTTCTCTCCCTCCCAGTCCTGTCCCCCTGGCCCAAAGGTCCTCCAGCCTAGAGGGATCCAGCCTCTGGGATCTAATGCCTGATGCTCTGAGATGGAGCTGATGTAGTAATAGAAATAAAGCACACAGTCAATGTGCTTGAATCATCCCGAAACCATATACCCCAACCCCAGTCTGGGGAAAAATTGCCTTCTGTGGAACTGGTCCCTGGTGCCAGAAAGGCTGGGGACACTGCTCTAGCCTCTGTCACCTGGTCTTTCCAGCTGCTGTTCCCTTTGCCTGGTTGCCTTCGATCACTTCCTCTAAATCCTCCTGGAAAACTTCCACTGAAACCTAGCCTCACCTCCTTCCTCTGTGGAGTCTTACATGATCAAATCACCTCACCTCTCTCCATCCTCCTAATAGAAATTCAGTAGAACCTTGAGTGTTCATTCACCTATTCCTGATCACAGAGGATCAAATCTGATTTTTTTTTTTAAGAAAATACATCTCTGTCTCTGCTTCCTTTTGTATTTATAGCAAATGTCATCTGTTAGGCCGCTCTGTCAGATCAATTTGGATTTAGAATGTTCAGTGGGCAGGCGAACAAAAAATGCATCATAAATATAAAATTGTATTAGCATCTTCCCTTTTCTAGGCCATCATGTTGCCCCTTCATCTCTGTAGCAACTCCCAGGTCATCACCTTCAATTTGGGAAGTCGTATTGCAAAGTTCTTGCCACATTTTGGGAAGAAAAGTTCAACTCCTTTATTTATCCTACACTTCAATTCCTTTATTTTGTGTTTTCTCATTCGAAGGTTTTTCTCCTTTATGAAAGGTAGAAGAAAAATGAAATCAATTTTCTCTTTTCATCATTAACTTTTATTAATAAAGACATACCTGCAGTTTCTTTGCTTTTCTTTTGCCTGTAAATATATGCAAAGTGTTTTTCATTGCCTTTAGTAATTTTGACAAGCACGAACGGGTTCTGAACTTGTGTTTTCCTCTTTTAATTCCACATATTAAGAAAAAAATATTTTCTTGTAAAACATTGCCACTTTTTAAAGATTACTCTTATGTTTCTTCCCCCTCGTGGTATACATTTGGGACTTTCATTTGTAATTCATAGCTTTCCACACATGTTGACATAAATTATCATTAATATTGACAAATATTCCTTTTGCATTGGGCCCTGCAGACTCTACGATGGTGGAGTGTACCTCACAGGCCTGGGAGGCAAATATTATCACTATTAGACAAACAAAGAAATTGAAATTTAGGAGGTATTTCCAAAGTCACTGAGTAAGAAAGGATAGAGCTGGGGCTTGAACCCAACTGTAATGATGCCAGATCCATTGCGCTTTGAAATGGAATACACTCATCTTCTCCATGAGCCTTTGAAATCACCTCTCTTGAGTATTAGAACTCACACTTGTCTGTTCTCAGGGTTCCTTCCCTGGTGTGATAAACCATAAGGTAATATGCTATGTCTTCCAAGGATTCTGTCACTTGCGTTTTATCAACAAGCTCTTCCTTACTAGTTGGACTAAAGAATCAAACATTATCCAGTGAAAAAATAAATGTAAATTTTCTCCTCTGAACTACATCAACAACCCCCTACCCTTGCTCTCTGATACCCAAGGACCTATCCATTCTGTCTAAATTCCTTTTTTGAGTCAGTAGTTCCAGGAACAAGTTCTAAGGGGCTTGAACAGTGCAAATCAGAAAGGAATACCAGCTCCTTTCTGCAGATGGCGGATCGACCCGATGGAGGCGATCTGCAATTTTGTTTTCTCTTCACTCTTCAGTCACAGTTTTATTTACATATACACACAGTATAGTACATTCCTAATGCTCTCAAAATGCTACAAATAAAAATGAAGATATTGCAGTACTACTGCTGGACAAAAATGTCAGCACTGTGGATGTGTGAAAGCACAGTTTCTTTGTCCTTTAGAATCAGTGAACAGGATATGGCTCCAAGTAGTATACAGCCTAGGACAGAAAAAAGATACGGTGGCCTGTGAATTAGATCCTTATTCTTCATCATTGCCACAAGATCAACGAAGGAATTTTCAGGGTCCCCGGTACCTTTCCTGGGTCTCTCCCCTGAAGGTAGGTAATGTTATATATGTATGCCTTCAGGGTTAAAACCAGACAAGATAGGATTCTGCAGAATACACACAGATTCCTGGGGGCGGCTGAGAGGAACCAGGCCACTTCAGAGACCCAGACTGGAACGGCGCCTCTGTTTCTGTATCTGCACGCGGGGCCTCCGCTTCAGTGGGCTCCGTGAGCAGAACGGTGACGTTGGTCCCTGTCTGCTGGGTAAACTGCTGGAGGCTGACGTGCCGCAGCTCTTCACCCATTCCAGTTCTTGTTCTTTGTCCTGTAATCAGTGGTGTCTTGTCCAAAAGATCTTTCTGCAGCTTTAGAAATGTTTTCCAGCCTCAGACCCTGCTGGCAAAACTCGCCTCCTTCCCCATGTTCAGGGCTGCGCTCCCTTAGGGAGTTGTATTAGTCTGCTAGGGTTGTCATAAAACACCGCAGACTAGGTGGCTCAAACAACAGAAATTTATGTTTTCAAAGTTCTAGCGGCTGGAAACCAAAGATCAAGGTGCCAGCTGGGTTGATGCCTCGTGACAGCTCATTTCTTGGCTTCTGGTGGCCACCTTTTCGCTCTGTCCTCATACAGCCTTCCTTCTGTGATCGGTCAGAGAAAGAGAGCGAGAGCGAGTGAGCTCTGGTGTCTCTCCTCTTCTTATAAGACCACCAGTCGTATCCCATTAGGATCCCACCCTGATGATCTCATTTAACCTGAAGTACCTCCTGAAAGACCCTGCCTCCAAATACAGTCACATGGTGGGGGCTCAGGCTTCAGGGTATGGATTTTTAGGGGAGGGACATAATTCAGTCCATATTAAGTGCTTAAATGGCAACCCACTCCAGGACTCTTGCCTGGAAAATCCCGTGGATGGAGGAGCCTGGTGAGATACAGTCCATGGGGTGGCAAAGAGTCGGACATGACTGAGGGACTTCTCTTTCACTTTTATTTCAACTGCTTGCAGAAAGTGTATCTTCTCTTGGTATCCGAGAGATATATTGCTCTGACCTGTTGAAACCCATCAAGTGAGTGAAGTCATCCTATAGTATTGTTGTTTTGTTGTTTTTTTTTAAGTTGTCTTCCAACTGAGCCCTCCTCAGTGGTTCTGCTGGGACCACATGCAGTGTACTCAGCCCCTGGCTTCCACAGCTGGTTGTCACAGAAGCTGCCTCCCCTGACCATTCTCTCCTTCCTCCCATCCGAGCCTATGCGCTCTCACTGCCTCTACCTGAAACTTGCTGATGACCGGTATAGGATTACATCGTAGTGATAAAACAAAGAAGCCTTCCCATAGTATAACAACAGTCTTGGATCTTTGAAGCAAGTCGTTCCCTTCCAGAGTGCATGATTCCATTCTAAATACTCCTTCCAGCAGATCTTAGACATAGATAAGATGGTAATTTACTGCCCTTTACTAAAATCACCGCTCCATTTATCACCTACCCTCACACAGCAGTTATCAGAAATATCATTTTATCCCCTCGAAATTCTTTTCTCCTTTATGTTACTGAGCTCCAGTTGTGTTGTGATTTGCTCCCTGTGTTTCTCATGTCCCCTTCCTCAAAGCTGATTTTGCAGTGCGTTTCCTCAGGCACTTTTCTGCTTCTAGTCTGTAAAACCTAGAGCGCACGAATTCTTTCTTTTTTTCCCCTGGGATGTCTTCTATGTAGAGCCAAAAAACAGACAAACAAAACAGAAGTAAAACAAATGAACAATCATCACCCTAATAACTTCTTTAAATTCAATTTAAAATTTGTCTAATTTAGAGTTTGTGGGATGCCCTCCTCGTTTCGAAAACTGGGACAGATGTTTGCCATACATTGTTGCAGTCAATCTTAATGTAGCATCTGTTCACACCACTGTTTTCTCCTTTGCATGTTTTCCTATCCTCTCCAGTGCATTTCTCTTGCGGCAAAATATTCTTTGTCTTTTAAAATGGTTCTTCATAACTTATCAAGTGGATGTGCAGTTATTTAAATGTTAAGAGCCAATTGGTCGTTCATTGATTTTTAAATTTTCTTACTTTACCAGTGTCCACTTCTAGTGGTATATGGCTATCTTTAAGATGCCTGTGGTTTTCTAAGTATCTTAATGCATTTACCTAGGTCAGTGTCATGAAGTGCTCAACGTCTTTGTCCTACTTCAGCAAAACTCTAAATTTATTTTGGAAGGCGAAATTTAAAGCAGAGGCTGTCTTACACCCTTCTCTTCCCTGCTCAAGAATTTATAACACTTAGAGATGGTTCTGTGTCTCTTCCAGCAGTATCATTTGTTCAGACATGAATCAGAGGTGGTGGGTAGAGATGCCACACTTGACAGATCGCAGAAGCACATCTGTCACCCTCCGGGAAACCTGCTCACTCATCAATTGGTCTTGTCAGTTACACACACAGCCGTGTCATCTCCACAGCCTTCCGCAGCATCACCAATCACCGCTCTGTGTGTCCCTCTCGGGAGCCTTGTGCCCCTGGCCTCTGGCGGGCTGCTGCGAGTGCAGGTCTTCAGATGTCACCGTGAGCCTGGTATCTCCTCCAGAAGGCACAAGTCTCTGTTTATGGGAAGAACCTCTTAACTGCCGTCTCACGCCTCGCTTGCTGCTGATTTTGATTTTCCTCTGGCATATTTGAATTTTGTCTTCCTTTTAAAAAAATCTGTAATTTTTTCTATCTTTTTGAGAAAATTTCAACATCTCAAGAAACATTAGGATTCCTCCATACTTCCGTTCCCTCCTTAATCAGCAAAAGCAACCTATATTTAAAAATGAAGACCACAGTGAACAAGAAAAGCTTCAGATTTACGATTTTGAATGAGAACTCTGTTTCCCAGACTGGATATGATTCTGTGAAGAAGTGGATATGTGTTTGAATGGTGTTCATTGATCCCAGTCTCTTTCTGGAAAAGAAAAATATCGGAGACATTTAGGACACTCTGTGTCACTGTTTGAGTGTTGACCCCTATTTATCTAGCCCAGCTGTCTATAAAAGGTTCATCTTACTTGGCTCAAGCAATACCCTACACCTTAAAATTTTTACTCTATTGAACAAAGCAATGAGATCATCATTTTAATATTATCTCTGATGTAACAATATCAATATTGATGAGCTCTCTAGTTCTAGATAGAATCATCTTGAATGCTTTCCAGTTCTCCATCTTCCCAACCGCACAAGTAAAAAATATTAAGGAAAAATGATTTCTTAGGGCATTAATTCAGAGAAGGCAATGGCACCCCACTCCAATACTCTTGCCTAGACAATCCCATGAGTGGAGGAGCCTGGTAGGCTGCAGTCCACGGAGTCACTAAGAGTCAGACACAACTGAGCGACTTCACTTTCTCTTTTCACCTTCATGCATTGGAGAAGGAAATGGCAACCCACTCCAGTGTTCTTGCCTGGAGAATCCCAGGTACGGGGGAGCCTGGTGGGCTACCGTCTATGGGGTCGCACAGAGTTGGACACGACTGAAGCGACTTAGCAGCAGCAGCAGCAGGGCGTTAATTAATTGGTTCTAAAATGTATTTCTTCTTAATTTGTACAGTCTACTTTTTGGGTGGACTTATGTGACTCTGCACTTAAGGCAACCTTTCACAAAATGTATCTTCATAGTGTTATGGCTATATGCTTGGAACTATTTGGATACTGTTGAAAATAAATGTATTCAATCGCACATTTCATCTGCCAGGCAAATACCAGGTGAAATACCGCAAGCAAATGGGCTAATCCAAGAAGTGAAATCTATTGCATCTTCTTGAATGTGCTGTGTTGTTTTTTTTTAATTAAAAGATACAACTTTTATGATGCCTGGAACTGAATGTAACATTTTTAGCAGAGTGGTTGGAACTGAAAGTTATGATCAGTTTTTCTTCTTTATGTTCAGCAACAATTTCTTATGTCTTACATTCTTCTAAAAGTAAGAGATGTAAACAGACCAAGTCCCTATCTGTCTGCCAGTTGCCATTTCAGGGTAGCTTCCTGTGTGATGCCCAGTAAAACAAATATCTTGTTACCCTGGAGTTACCGTAGTTTGGAGGGCAAGTAGAATAGGCAAAGAAATTATCCATTCATCTCCTTAGCCTTTAAATTACACCTGAGTTTTTGTTCTAGTCAGGCAAGTGAGGTAAAATCATAAATGCCTGCCACTCAGGGACCCAAAACCTTTTGTGGAAGGCAGAAAGACATACCTTAAAGTAATTCAGATGAAAGGCAGGCTATGATACATACTTCACTTCAATCTAGATTTCTGATGTAATGCCATTATGATTTATTTGGTGACTTAGTGTGTTTCTTCTCATTTCCGTTAAAAATCAATATGTGACCAGTAATATTACTGGAGTTGATAAAAGATGAGTTATTATATTTTTTACTGACTGTGATTTTGGAAATTTATCTCTGTAAATTACACTGGGTGAAAATGTTCCATATTAAGTGAACTCCATAATTGTACTCTTTGGGACTCTGGCTGTTTTTAGGTTGGCACTGATGATTTAGAGAATTATACCTAAGAAAGAAATACTAGCTAAGAATATTATAAAAATTCTTAGTGAAATAACATTTACATTGCCTGGATGTGGTTGGTGGCATACAAACAATTGCTTTTCACTGGGTCTTGATTGTTCATTCAGTCTATTAAAGCGTTCTTTACTCATAATTGTTGAGGCTTCTTGGGGTTTTGCCTTACTCTGCTCACCTTATTCATGTATTTACTCAGTGAGTATTTACTGTGCCTTTACAGTGAGCTACCTATCATTACACATGTCTTCAGCATCAATGGTTTTGAAATGTTACAACGGTCAGAATCAGTAACTTCTTGCCAACAACTGAGAATGGAAGTTTTGACTCCTGGATTCATAAAGCTTTTGAAACCACATTCTATGCCTAAGGCTTTGACTATCTTACAAGAAAATGTACAATCCTGTTCAGGGTACTCACAGGATGGATGGTTCTGTTGCAAGCAGTGTACTCAGCTGCTGTTTCGGCTGACTCTTAACCAGCCCATGATGGGCTGATGCTCAATATTGCCACTTGCTAGTTCTGTAGAAAAGCACAGTAGTGTGTGATAGGCATGATGAGGGAGAGGAATACAAGGCATTTGGGCTGGTTATAGGCAGAGCATCAGAGAAAGCTATTTCTTGAACAAATAAGAGCCTGGAGGGGGAAGCGGGGGTAGCACATTTCAGTTAGAAGGAGCCTCACAAAGCATGGAGCATTGGGATGCACCACAAGCAGTCCAGAAGGACTGGCTGAAAGCAAGGACCGACAGCAGATAAAACTAAGGAAATAAATAGTCACGAAGCATCCCAGGTGGCGAGTCTTTTACATAAAGCAGAGACCTCAGTGTTCTCTAGGGGATCACATCATTGTTAGAAGTGTTATATGTACACTTGTGGGTGACGTTGATTAGATCTGTATTTTGTGAAGTTAAACTCTTGGCAATATGAAGAGAGGAATGATGAGGGAAGGGGAATGGAGTCTATCCTGGGAACACAGAATCAGATAGTTAGCGGGTGAATTAGTTCCTGTAAGAATAAAGAGCTATGAAACAGCTGAGACAGTAACAGTGGAGACAGACTTGTTCCTGAGAGCATGTAAGACTGACAGAACATCGAGACTGATTGGATGTAAATATATCAACACATGAGAGCAAGAGGTGGTCAATTCCAGTTAGTGACTTTTATTTTTGCTTTATTATAACTGTGTTTATATTCCAAAAAGTGTAATATACTTTTGGTATGTAGCTGCTTTCTTTGCAAATAAGGAATCTTGATTCATTTATATATATATTTTTTTTCATTGTCTTTTGCACAGTCTTTACAAAGGATCATATGTAAATTTTTTGAGATACTGTGTGTTACGTACAGTGTGATATTTTACAAAGATCTGTGCCATGGGGAGATATTAAGTAAAACCTTTCTGAAATAAGGCTCATACAGAGTACTGTCGGCATCGCATGTTGTTACATTTTAATGACATCTCTTATTTTTGGCAGTGACAGAAATATATCCTGAATTAAAGGTTTCTTGTACTATTCTTCCCCATCACTGCTAACTATGATGTTTTCCTATCTTCCTCAGATATCCTACCCGACCCCATCCAGATGGCTTAGAAAGTGGAGATTCAATATTAAAATGTTGAATACCTATAGTTGGGTTATTTAAAGATTTCGGGACAGATACAGTCTGGGTTGAAGTATCTATCACTTGACCTGTAAAAAGAGGGCCTAGGCAAAATAGAAAAGCAAAAGTTGATTAAAATTTTACAATGTGCTCTTTAATTTAATTGAACAAACATTTACTAAGTGCCATTGGTGTCAAACTGTGTGCTAGAAACCAGGTATATATCAGTGTATAGACTCTGCTCTCAAAATGGAAGAGAGAGAGGAGAGAGAAATGGTATTAACTGTACCATTTTTGAAGATGCCTCATAATTTAAAATGCACTTCTTTGCTATACTTTGGAAACCATAGATGGATACTGTTAAATTACTGACCATCTTTGATACTACAAGCAGTGTGAAGAGCCGAGGTAATTATCCCTCTAGAGAGTTTTAATTCTCCAGCGTGTTTTGCAGGGCCACACAGTCTTGTGAGATTTAAAAGTCCGTGGTAGGAAACACTGGAGGCTTATGGTTGTTCTCCAGTGGCAACTGGTACGTTTTTAAAAATATGCCCCTGGACATATCTAGCTATGAAGAAAACCCAGATGGTCTTTACTCAACAAAGTTGTAAAGAAATAGCCTTTTCTAATTTATAAGTGAATTCAGAGGATTTATGAAAGATAGAAGTTTTTTTTAATTCTAGTGACTGAACATCAGAATTTCAAGTACAACAGAATCAGCAACTAGTATTTAACAGCTATTTAAATTAATGATTTACATTTTAGCATTTGTAACACTGTTATTTAATTTAAACTTTGCTTAAACCCAGCAAACATATATTCAAAATTCTATTAGATAAGAATGTGCTCTGCCCTTATTAATGCTCTACCTTGCAAAGAACTTCAGGTATTGAATGAATTACAATAAAAACTGATTATTTATATTTATTGTTACCCAACCACAGTAATACATTTTATTTATTATGCTGCACTTAAAAAAAATAAAACAGGACCTATTCCTTCAAATGTGCATATTATGAGTTATTTTACAATGGAAACAGGGAATTCTTGATTTCAGTCTATCACTTCAGCTTCCTCCATTGAAATCCACATTCTCAGGCTATGAAATAATTGGTTTTTATCCCTTAAAATTTTCAACATTTACTAAACAAAAAGAAGCCAGGAAATTTATGAGAGATAGGTAGATAAATAGGCAGATGATACATAATTCTTCACTCTGGTAATAGTTACATGTAATCTTCCAGCATGCTGTTTTCAGACCGCTTTACCCAGGCTCCAGATACCTTGCCATTTCTTATTTTGTTTGGCATTTGCAACATATAAAAATTTCTGCTTTAAATATTTCTTTTAAAATATTATTCACACTACACAAGAGCTGATAGCTCAGATTCTAACCTAAAAGCCAGAGATCATATCTGATCTTCTGTCCCCTCCTCTTTAGGTGAGATTCGTTACCTTTTCTGATAACCTGTAGTCAGAAACCCTACAAGACACTCTGATTTCTCTGCTGCCTTCACTGGTCTGTTCGAGTGGTCACAAATTGCTAGTTCTTCCTTCGTCAGCATCTCTGCACCCATACCTTTCCTTTTGTTTTCCTATCACAGCCAGAAAGGTGGAGCCTTTTCCATGACACTGTGGGGCTGAGCATTTAGATGGGGACAATAGACGTGTGAGCACAGAATTTCAATGTGTTAATTACCGTGCAGGAGTCTTACACAGAGGGCCGGGAGGACAAGGAGGACACTCAGCCCAAAGAGGTCAGCTAATGGCTCTTTGTATAGAGGCCGTTCCGAGCTGATGGGTCTTAGCAGTGGCACAGAGCATGAACCTGAATAGAACTGCTGCTGCTGCTGCTGCTAAGTCACTTCAGTCGTGTCCGACTCTGTGTGACCCCATAGACGGCAGCCCACCAGGCTCCCCTGTCCCTGGGATTCTCCAGGCAAGAATACTGGAGTGGGTTGCCATTTCCTTCTCCAATGCATGAAAGAGAAAAGTGAAAGTGAAGTCGCTCAGTCTGTCCGACTGTTAGCGACCCTATGGACTGCAGCCCACCAGGCTACTGTGTCCATTGGATTTTCCAGGCAAGAGTACTGGAGTGGGGTGCCATTGCCTTCCCCGAATAGAACTGCTAGTTTAATCAAAATGTAATAGTCTAGTTTAACCAAGACGTAATCATTAAAATGTAATAGTCCTGGAGATTTCATATGAAGAAGGGTTGATGGGATGGGGGCAAGTAGAGTTGAAATGAATTTGGAATGAACACTCCCAGTATCCTTCATGATGATCAGATGGTTTAGATTATCCCATTCAAATGTGTGTGTGGGGAGGGAGTAGGCAGGGAGGCAGTGCTGGGAGGCAGTGCTGGGAGGCAGCCAGAGCCTCAATTCTGGCATCCAACCAAGTGGTGAAATCCATCAGAATCCGAAATCAAGGCAAAAAACTAGTAAGTGTAGCGACCACATCCTGGAGGTAATGAGGTGGTTGTAGCCATTTGCTCTCCAAGGGCTCTGTTGGATATCCACCGTCTGGCTTGTAAACCATCTGCAGGATCACAGTCCCATCAGTGGGGTCATTTTCTGATATGCAGACCCTCAGGTCTTCTCAGCAAAAGAAGTGTGCCTGGTGGGCATTTAAATACTGGTTGGGGAGGAACAGGTAGAGCTGAAACGATTTCCTAGTGAAGTTTTGCTACACCGATTCCCCTTTCCTGATTGTGACTCAGTGATCTCTAGAGCCCAGTAGACAGTTTATTTTGTTTTGTTTTTGGCCAGTCTGCGTGGCTTGCAGGATTCCCTGACCAGGGACAGAACCCAGGCCTCCGTCAGTGAGAGTGGGGGCTCCTACTCACTGGATCACTGGGGATTCCCCTGGTTCAGTTTAGTTCAGTCACTCAGTTGTGTACCACTCTTTGTGACCCCATGGTCCAATGAACACCCAGGACTGATCTCCTTTAGGATGGACTGGTTGGATCTCCTTGCAGTCCAAGGGACTCTCAAGAGTCTTCTCCAACACCACAGTTCAAAAGCA
>SJYX01006371.1:199705-248416 GCA_006410675.1 Oreotragus oreotragus
CTCTCTAGCTGTGGTGTGCAGGCCACTCTCTAGCTGCGTCAAGCCGGGCCACTCTCTAGCTGCGGTGTGCAGGCCTCTCTCTAGCTGCGGTGTGCGGGCCTCTCTCTAGCTTCGTCAAGCCGGGCCACTCTCTAGCTGCGGTGTGCGGGCCACTCTCTAGCTGCGGTGTGCGGGCCACTCTCTAGCTGTGCTGTGCAGGCCACTCTCTAGCTGTGGTGTGCAGGCCACTCTCTAGCTGCGTCAAGCCGGCCTCTCTCTAGCTGCGGTGTGCAGGCCACTCTCTAGCTGCGGTGTGCAGGCCTCTCTCTAGCTGCGGTGTGCGGGCCTCTCTCTAGCTGCGGTGTGCGGGTCTCTCTCTGGCTGCGGTGTGCGGGCCACATTAGTTTATTAGCCATCTGTCTTCTTTGAAGAGATGTCTGTTTAGATCATTTGCCCACATTTTGATTGGGTTGTTCGTTTTTTTGGTATTGAACTGCATGAGCTGCTTATATGTTTTGGATGTTATTTCTTTGTCAGTGGTTCTGTTGGCTATAGATGTGTATAAGAGACAGCTCTCTGGCTGCGGTGTGGGGCCTCTCTCTAGCTGCGTCAAGCCGGGCCACTCTCTAGCTGCGGTGTGCGGGCCACTCTCTAGCTGCGTCAAGCCAGCCACTCTAGCTGCGGTGTGCGGGCCTCTCTCTAGCTGCGTCAAGCCGGCCACTCTCTAGCTGCGGTGTGCGGGCCTCTCTCTAGCTGCGGTGTGCGGGCCACTCTCTGGCTGCGGTGTGGGGCCTCTCTCTAGCTGCGTCAAGCCGGGCCACTCTCTAGCTGCAGTGTGCGGGCCACTCTCCAGCTGCGTCAAGCTGGGCCTCTCTCTAGCTGCGGTGTGCGGGCCTCTCTCTTTCTGCCTCAAGCCGGCCACTCTCTAGCTCCAGCCACTCTCTGGCTGCGGTGTGCAGGCCTCTCATTGTGGTGGCCTCTCTTGTTGCCAAGCATGGGCTCTAGGCACACAGGCTTCAGGAGCTGGGCCAGTGCGCTCTGTAGTTGCAGTTCTTGGGCTCAAGAGCACAGGCCCAATAATTGTGGTGCACAGGCTTAGTTGCCCCATGGCCTCTATAATCTTTCTGGACTGGCGATCAAACCCCTCTCTCCTGCATTGGCAGAGTCTTCATCACTGGGCCACCAGGGAAGTCCAAAAGTTTTGAATTTATACTAGTAATTATTTAAGGTAGCGATCACAGTTACACATACCATACTATATACCAGCTACCAATATTCTTGATATGCTGACATTTAATTCTCAGAAAGCTTACCTTAGTACTATCATCCCCATTTAAAGGTGGAAAGAGGCAGTTTAAATAAAGTGCCTAAGATCCTTCAGTAACTGGCAGAGGCGGGACGTGAGCCCCTGGAGGATGGCTGTGAGGTTAGACTTGTCGTCACTATGCTGTGCTATGTTCTGGGTTCTGAAAGAGGTGATGGATAACTCATGGTACTGACCATTCACTTTCATCCCAACAAGTGGAGACCTAGATCACCTGAAAGGTATCCTTCTGCTGAAGCCCAGTCAGGTGGAGGAGGGACCCTCCTGTGGGATGGGAGGAATGGTGGTTGAGGAGGGGTTTCACAAAGAATGGGGAAATATGGCTGAAACCTGGAGAAGAAGCAGGTGCTCACAATGAAAAGAAGAACCTCCTTCAGCTTTGTGTATTGAGGAGATGGTTAGGATACTATTCCAAGTGACTTTGGGAACGATACAGTCTTGTTATAATGTTGTTCAGTCGCTCAGTCTGACTCTTTTGCGACCCTATGAACTACAGCAAGCCAGGCTTCCCTGTCCTTCATAATCTCCTGGAGCTTGCTCAAACTCATGTCCATCAAGTCGGTGATGCCATCCAACCATCTCATCCTCTGTCATCCCCTTCTCCTCCTGCCTTCAGTCTTTCCCAGCATCAGGATCTTTTCCAGTGAGTCGGGTCTTCACATCCAGTGGCCAAAGTATTGGAGCTTCAGCTTCAGCATCAGTCCTTCCAATGAATATTCAGGACTGATCTCCTTTAGGATGGACCACTTTGATCTCCTGGCAGTCCAAGGGACTCTCAAGAGTCTTCTCTAGCACCACAGTTCAAAAGCATCAATTCTTCAGCACTCAGCCTTCTTTATAGTCCAACTCCTACATCCATATATGACTACTGGAAAAACCATAGCTTTGACTAGACGGACCTTTGTAGGCAAAGGCCCAGTCTTATCATTATAATCACACACGGAGATTCCATTATTGTTAACTCCAATGGCTTACTTAAAATAGAAAGTTTCATCATCAAAGCAGTATATGTGTGTCAATACACAAGGCTCAAAACTACCTTTTAACAATCTCTGAGCAATGTTTTGAATCTGAAAAAAAAAATCACATTTTTGATTCTACACCTACAGTTTGGCAATTGTGGTAGCTAGGACAGTGGCCTTTAAGGAATGTCCACCTCCTAATCCCTGGAGTCTGAATTTGTTACCTTACAAAGTGACTGGCAAAGGGACTTCATAGATGTGATTAGATTAAGGCCCTTGAGATGGTGATATTACCTTGGATTATCCAGTTGGGTCCAGTATAATCACAAGAATAAGTGTAGGAAGGAGACAGAAGAGTCAGGAAGAAGATATGGTGATGCAGCAGCGATCAGAGGGCCATGCAGAGTGCAGTCGGCCTCTGCAAGCTGGGGAGCGGAAGGAAACAGATTCTCCTCTAGAGCTTGGGAAGGAATATCACCCTGCTGACACCTTGACCTTAGCTCAGTGAAACTAGTTTTGGCCTTCTGACCTCCAGAACTGTAAGCTAAGACATTTGTGTTGCTTTCAGACACTAAGTTTATGGTAATTTGTTACAGTAGCAACACCAGTCTAATACAGTGGGTGTTCCTCTGCCTCTCTTCCTGGGCTGTGAAAAACAAGTTGTTTGCATTAATTTGAGTATCACTCCAGAGTCTTTATATGAACCTATTAGAAAGAAAGAAAAAGATGGAATAAAAGTTCTTTAAACATCTTTTAAAGACTCACCTTCATTGCCATTTGAGTTTAGTTGTTCTATCATAGGTTTAAAGGTAAGTTAGTCTATATTGTTTGCAATAAATGGATGAGGATTCACATAAACTCCTACGTATGAGTTCACTTTGCCTACACTGCAGAATCTGTGTATGAGCAAATGTAGGCAAAAGTTCCTTGGGCTTATTTGTTTGTGATACTTTCTAAGCCTCTCATCACTTTTCTTGCTTGACTGTATGTTATATGTTGAGATTGTCAACAGCATAAACCTCATGTTAGTGAACATCATTTTTACTTTATTGTCATTTTTTCCAACTGTGCATTTTTAATCTTACATGAGAATTTTTTGACTGGGCTTCCTCTTCATTAATTCAAAGCGTACTTGATCGTATCCATGTTACGCACCTATTAATGTTCTAAAACTCTTCCCACCTCCACTCCAAAAAATCCAAAATTTATGAGAGAACCCTTTATAGCTCTGTTTTAAACCTAGTGTATTCTACAATCTATTATTTGAATCATTTTGAATTTTATACCTGCTTAAATCTTTTCTCTTTAAGTCCTTTTTAAGTCAAAAGTCAGTTCTGAAATTTAGACTTGGTCATAAAAGGAATGAATTTGAGATATGGTTACAAGTCTTAATCTATTTATTGTAATAGAGAAGAAACTTTTACATTCTATTGCAAGGTAATCACTAAAGGGATATTGCCTATAAGCTTAAATTATACATAAGGGCCCTTCTCTGGTGCCCCTGACCCATAGGTAAAGTGAATTAAGCTAAAATATCCTTGTTTAGCTCACAGGAAACATCTTGACCAGGCCCACCAGTGAATGACAGCAGAGAGGAAGAAATTAACACATCCCCTTGGAGGCTGGCCAGAACCAGGAAAAGTTTGATTTTACTTGCGCGTTTCTTCGAAGAAGCCTGAATTCCATCAGGCAAGGCATAGAAACTTACAGGCTGCTACCAGAAATGAATTCTTGAAAACTAGAAAATCATTTTTGTCTTTGACTCAGCTCTAGAAAAAATACTGATAAACATTTACTTGTTTTGAGTTGCAGCAATATGTTATTTTTTAGATTTAAGCCACTGATTGACAAAGTTAGAAGCTCATGCTTGTCTTATATCTAACAGTGGTATCCTCAGTGAGTGTTAATTTTCATGTCAAAGACAGATCACTATACAAGCTAAAGAATTTAGCAGTGATCTATACTCAGTGGTAGCTAATTGAGTTGGAATGTTATTTTAGGTAATGATGAGAGAGAAAAATCAGGATAGGCCCATATTTTGTCACCTACTCTTATGAAAACTTATATTTTATTCATGCCCAGTTGTATCATCACTACTCCTTAAAATTTCTTTTTTCTTTTTTCTCACCAGAATGTCACTATGTGGTAGCTGCCTCCACACACTGTCAGTTGACATAGTTACACAGGGAGAAAGGGCTGGGGTGTGATACCACAGCCATTTCTTCAATCTTTAAATAGCTTTATGAAGCAGTACAAAAAGCATAAAGAAATTTGGAAAAGGAACAAAGCTCTCCATTGGATAGAAATTAATTTGCAAATCTGTTTTAGCGGTTTCCAAATTGGCATGGTCCTGGCTAAACTACACCGCAGACAAAGCAAGTCATAGTGACCTGGAATAGGGCAAGTCGTGGGCAAGTTGTAAACCTCCCTCTGTGACTGTATTGGATTGGCCAAAAAGGTTGTTTAGGTTGTTCCAGAAAACGGTTTTTGGTCAACACAATACTCTGTAGCTAGGATGAATTACTATAGGTGCATGTTCCATAAAAGTGATATATATATATAAAAAATCAAGAGATTGGTGCTACTTTTCAGACATAAACTGGGTCTTCTGTAAATTCTTGGGATGGGCTTCTCTGGCTTTTCTTTGATGTGCTGAGTGAATGCTTAGGGTGATTACAACCGTGAGGATGGACCTGCGGAGCTGGGAGGACCTCATTGACATGGAAATCAATGAAGGCCACCAAAATGAGAAAAAGCACAGATTTTTTTTTCCCCCAATTAATTAATTAATTTTAGTGGGAGGATAATTACAAAATTATGATGGCTTTTGCCATTTTTTGTGAGTGAAGTCGCTCAGTCGTGTCCGGCTCTTTGCGACCCCATGGACTATAGCCTACCAGGTTCCTCCCTCCATGGGATGAATCAGTCACAGATATACATGTGTCCCCCTATCCTGAAACCCTCTCCTACTTCCTTCCCCACCTCATCCCTCTGGGTTGTCCCCTGCACCGTCTTTGGGTGCCCTGCTTCATGCATCAGACTTGTAGGTCATCATTGCCATCATTACATGTGGTGACATACATGTTTCAGTGCTAGTCTCTCAGATCATCCCACCCTCACCTTCTTCCTCTTGAGTCCAAAAGCCTGTTCTTTACGTCTGTGTTTCCTTTGCCACCCTGCATGTAGGATCATCAGAACTGTCTTTCTAAATTCCATATATATGTGTTAATATACTGTACTTGTCTTTCTTTTTATGATTTACTTCACTCTGTATAATAGGCTCCAAGTTCATCCACCTCATTAGAACTGACTCAAATGCATTCCGTTTTATAGCTGAGTAATATGTACCACAACTTCCTTATCGATTTGTCTGCTGATGGACATCTGGGTTGCTTCCATGTCCCGGCTATTGTAAACAGTGCTGCAACGAACATTGGGGTACACGTGTCTCTTTCAGTTCTGGTTTCCTCAGTGTGTATGCCCAGCAGTGGGATTGTTGGGTCGTATGGCAGTTCTATTTCCAGTTTTTTAAGGAATCTCCACACTGATCTCCATAGTGGCTGTATCAGTTTGCATTCCCACCAATAGTGTAAGAGGGTTCCCTTTTCTCCACACCCTTTCCAGCATTTATTGTTTGTAGACTGTTTGATGATGGCCATTCTGACCAGTGTGAGATAATAACTCATTGTGGTTTTGATTTTCATTTTTCTATAATGAGTGATGTTGAGCATCTTTCCATTAGTTTATTAGCCATCTGTCTTCTTTGAAGAGATGTCTGTTTAGATCATTTGCCCACATTTTGATTGGGTTGTTCGTTTTTTTGGTATTGAACTGCATGAGCTGCTTATATGTTTTGGATGTTATTTCTTTGTCAGTGGTTCTGTTGGCTATTATGTTCTCTCATTCTGAGGGCTTTTCACCTTGTTTATAGTTTCCTTCATTGAGAACACAGACTCTTCATTCAAAGCTTGCTATAGCAAGGGAGTCAGCTACCATCACTTGTGTTCTACAGAGACTCAAATGCTGGCAAGGGGTGAGGGAAAGCTTTATTGTGAAAAAAAAAACCCACAAAAGAAGGCATCAGGTATACTTTGATTGCAAGCTGTTTGCAGGGGGAAGCTTTAGACACAGTAATCAGGAATGAGCCACCCTATGTGATTGATTAGGTGCACATGTTTTGGTTCCTCTGTATTTGGCAGAGATTTATCCAGTCCAGGTGTCTCAGTGGTAAAGAATCTGCCTACCAATGCAGGAAACACAAGAGATGCAGGTTTCATCCCTGGGTTGGGAAGATCCCCTGGAGGAGGAAATGGCAACCTGAGCCAGTATTCTTGCCTGGTTAATCCCCTGGACAGAGGAGCCTGGCAAGCTACAGTCCATGGGGTTGCAAAGAGTCAGACGCAACTGAGCAATTGAGCACATGCTCACACAGGTTGGAAGCAGGTACACAAATTGGAAAGCTGTAAGGTATTTACCAAGCGTTGGCTATTTGAAGCCAATTGCTACAACCATTACTGTTTGGTTTCCTGAACAGGCTACTGAGGATAGTAGGTTGGCTCCTGGGCTGGTTGCTACACGTTATGAGTCGGAAGTTCTATTTTTGTACGTAGTATGGTCATTGTCCATTTGTATATTCGGTCTCTCATTGGGCAGGAGTGGTCATCAGGGTCTGGATCCTGTGTCATGCTAGGGCAGGAAGATGGGACTCCTTCTGAAATCCTGAAACCGGATCTGAATAATCTGTAGAACTAACTCAGGTTGGACTTATGGTTAAAGAACAATATTGTATTCTCACTGTGGGGATGAAAGTTTGCCTTGTACACAATGTTTTTGATGTATGTCAGCATAAGTCCACACTTTTCCTAAATTAGTCCATTATTTCCAACTTCAACTGAATGACAACTTCAACTGAATGACAATTTCAGTAATACAGATTGGAATAAAGCATTTTAAAGAAATAGATTTCTTGAAGGGAAAGGCGTTCCTAACCCTCAGTCTGTCAATGGAATGTTTGGATTCTACTGTTTTCTGAAATGACTGAGATGCCAGTGTCTCTAAACCTCCCAGGGGAAGGTCTGACTTCTGGTGTATGGAAAGTTTCTAAAGATATTAAGCATGTTGCCTGCCTGTCTTTTTCTGTCCTGTCCTATCCTTCTGTAGTGAGTATTCCCATGGGAAACGTGATTCGTCAGGAAGCATGCAACTGATTTTGGCAGGTCTTCCAAATAACAGAGAAAGTTGTTTTACTCAGTGGCAACTAAGCTAAATATTACTGAAAATCATCCCTATTTTCTGCAAGTATACTTTAGATTACCAGTTTCAATAGTGTGTGCCTCAGAACAGCAGCTCTGTGACTTTGGTTAAATCGTTTAACTACTGTGTCCCTTCCTCCTCAATTGTACAATGGAGTTAATAGTATCAAATGGTATAAGGTATTTGTCAGTGTTTAATACACAGACATGGCTTCCCTGGTGGCTCAGAGGTTTAAGTGTCTGCCTGGAATGTGGGAGACCCGGATTCGATCCCTGGGTTGGGAAGATCCCCTGGAGAAGGAAATGGCAACCCACTCCAGTACTCTTACCAGGAGAATCCCATGGCAGGAGGAGCCTGGTAGGCTACAGTCCATGGGGTCGCAAAGAGTCAGACACGACTGAGCGATTTCACTTTCACTTTCAATACACAGACAGCACCAAGAACATAAGCGGCCAATAACACACACCTGTTATCTTAGTACAGATCGTATTGCACAGAGATTAAGAAAATTGATTTACTTTACCAGATACTGAACTAACATCCGAATGGTTATTTGGGGTTCCAGTGGGATGGTGTTTTCCCCCAGGTCTCCTTGCCGTTTAAGCTGTTGTTTGGGGGTCCCTGGCGGCTCAGATGGTAAAGCGTCTGCCTGCAGTGCATAAGACCCGGGTTTCGATCCCTGGGTCAGGAAGATCTGCTGGAGAAGGAGATGGCAACCCACTCCAGCATTCTTGCCTGGAAAATCCCATGCATTGGAGGAGCCTGGCGGGCTACAGTCCATGGGATCACAAAGAGTCAGACACGACTGAGCGATTTTACTTACTTAGGGAGAGAAAGAGCTAGATCTCAGGGTGAGAGGGCCCTGGGGCAGTACTGCAACAAGCTTGTAGTTGAGGGAAGGCATCAATTAACCATCTCTACTGTGGTTTTGCCACCTGTGAAACGGACGTGACGAGACCTCCTCCAGCTACCCTTCAGGTTTGTCGTGAGAATTCTACAAGACAACAGATGTGAAAGTGCGTTCTTGAAAGTACTATATAAGTGTGTTATTACTAATCCTTATACCACTAGTCAAATGAAACCATCATCATTCTGCCTCCGACAACACTGATCTGTGGAACCATTTAGAGTTCTTTATGTTATATTCTAAAAGAGCCGGGGAGAGAGCTGTCAGGGGCCTGAAGAGATGGCTCACAGGAAAGAGCCAGTGAGACTCCTGGGAATTATTCAAGTGAGGTGGGGAGACATGTGGTCTCTCACTCAGTTACTCAGATGTCCTTTGTTCACTTTCTTGCATCACAATTACCTCTAGATGTAATATAATGACTTTATTAATAAAGTTGTTGCCCTCTTCCCACCCCTGTCAGAGCTCTGAGGGTGCAGTCGAAACAGAATAATTAATTAATGGAAATGAGGAGAAAACAGATCGTGTAATGGCTGCGAAGATCACATAGCAAGGAGGGAGCTGCAGAAATTTCTGGTCGTGTTTGATACTGGCCAGTGCAGAGGAGGCTGGGCAAGTCCTAGGATTTCAGATCAACAAGCAGAATATCTTGGGAAGACCCTCTTATTTCTCGTTCACCCTGAAGGGCATAGAAGATAGGAGAGCAGCCTCTAGACCTCTTTCTGAGGCAGCCAGCATGTCGCTAAAGAAGACTGGGGGCAGCTGAGGCAGTTTGGGATGCTGTAACCTGTGTGGGATCAGTCCCACAGAGAAGGGCAGAAGGAAAAGTTAACTTAGTGGTCTGACTGCAGAAGTATGTAGCTGAGTCCCCTATAGAAAAATCTCTCTTTGACCTGTTCACTGGTATCTGAAATTCCTTTAAGAGTGTGTAACTCTTCCCTATGTGTAATTAAAGATAAAATCCTATTCTAGAGATAGAGAAGTTATACTGTCTTAAATTTACCCTAAAATGTACTGTGTGATTTCAAACACTGAGGAAGTTTTTGTACTTTCCCTAACTGCATGGTTTGAGCCTAAATAAAGGCTGCTTTGCTTTGCCTGAGTATCTAAATTAAACTGGCTGTAACCACACACCTTCCTTGGGATGTCACTGGTTGACATCATTCTCGTAACCCTAAAACCCTTCGCCGTTTCCTTTTGGGCATCTCAATTTGGTTGCATAGGACTTGATGAATTCCTTGTCTTTTATCTCACCAAGAACTCTGCAGAGGCTCCCTGGGGTAGGGGAAGGAATATGTCTAGGAGCAGGAGTAGCAGTAGGCCAGCCTTTGTCATTAAGGAGTTTGACTTTGGGCAAGCCCTGAAAACTCTTTGGACCTTAGTTCCTCTGCCTGTTGAGAGGGAAAGAGAGAAAGTGAAAGAAAGTGAAGTTGTTCAGTCATGTCCGGCTCTTTGCGACCCCATGGACTATAGCCTACCAGGCTCCTCTGTCCATGGGATTTTCCAAGCAGCAGTACCTGGAGTGGGTTGCCACTACCTTCTCCAGGGGATCTTTCCGACCCAGGGATCAAACCCAGGTCTCCCTCATTGTAGGCAGATGCTTTACCGCCTGAGCCTCCAGGGAAGTCGTTAAGAGGGAGACTGGGATTAAATATCCAAGGGACTTCCTTACTCTAAGATTACAGATTGACTTTTCTTCATTTTGTTTAGGGAAGCCTCTGCTTCACTGCCACCATCTTTCAACCCAAGTTAGTATTTTCTCATCAGTCTAAGGTGTGGCCATGATTCAGGGAGACGCAAGGAGCGTTCTTGGCCAAGGGTGTGTAGAGGGTGGCTGCGGTTCAGGGGGATCCAAACAGGGCCTGTAGTCCAAGGGGCGCTGAGACACAGAGGGGCAGCAGGCCCATGAGTCAAGAGGCTGTGGCTGATCCTTCTTGGCAGATTGTTGTCATCCCAGAAAGACTCGGGAAGTGGGTTACTGATGCTGACTTCCGTGGAATTAGAAGCAGGACCTTAACACTCACCCTTGGGGAGGCAGAGCTCCAAGGGTCACTGGCTCACAGCTGTGAGCCAACTTGTATAGACAGGTTGACAAGATAAAGCAGAGGCTGGACAACGGTACAGAGTAGCAGCGCCTGCGTTCCCCGTTTTCAGGGACAATTACCGTAGCCTTCAGTTTCAGGCACAGGGCAGTGTATCTGTGTACAGTTGACTCCTCTTTCTGGTGATGGAAACAGGGCCCTTGGAGAGCACAGGACTCTTGCCCTCTAGTGGCTGAAGTGGAGCTGAGTGCACAGCTCCTAACCCGCAGTTAGATTTCTGTTGGCTTGGTGATGTACCTGAGCTTGAGCCAGGGGTCGCAGAACCCCCCCTGGAACACAGAGCATCACAGGGAGCTCAGGGAACCTTTTCAGAACCCCTCCTGACTTGAGATGATGCAGAGGGCTCTCACCCCTCCTACTTCTGCAGGCGAGATTGGCTGCACAGAAAGGGCTTTGGTTTGCCCAGAGTCAGCTGCAGAGCTGCAGCGTGCCGGCTTCTTCCGAGGTCAGGTGTCGGTGTTTGGGGGTAGCTAAGGCACCTGGAATCTTAACAGTCAGACATTTGCCTGTGTCACTTCTGCCTTGGTTAGATGTTGTCTCCAGCAAACGGATATCGTTATGTGGTTTTCCAATTAACGCTTCCCAAGGGGAGCTGGTTAATATGGATGAGGCTTTTTAACATTTGGCTTTGAAAAGAGGGTTTATGCAGTGAGAGCAGAAGGAGCCAGCATCTTAGTAATTGGCTAAGGATTGCAAGGGAGGAAGGCAGTCTGGGGGCACTTGTCATTGGGGGCATTCAGGGTCTTTGCAGAATATATTATCATGCTTCAGATTTTAAATGCTTTTTCAGGTAAAATTGAAGGTGGGTCTAGGTGGAGATTATTCCAAGAAGGCTAGAACCCTAGACACTAATTGCAAAAAAAGGAAAGAAAGAAATGAATTGCTGGAGGTCATATGCATCTTGTTGACCTGGGGCTTTAGGTGGAGGGTTCTCAGTAGGGTTTCCTAACTCTGACTTTTGCCCTTGGCAATAGGCAATTAAATAAGAGGACTGATTTATGGAGAGGCCAAAGAGCATAGTGGGGTGAATAGATATGCAATATGACCGCTACTGCCCGGAGAGTGCAAAAGTCCACAGGGCATGGTCAAGGTGGCGTTTGGTATGCCAGCACCCCTGTCCTTTGGGAATGAATGCCCAGGGACCTAGCACCCTCAACAGTATAAGCCAGGGAAAGGGAATGGGTAGAAGTAAGACATTTCATAGTGTTGAATAAGAGTTCTATGAAAGCACAGTGGCGGCTTTCCATCGTGAACTTTGGAGTGTAGTTTACACTAGTAAAGCTATTGAGTGTTCAGATGATCCTCTTTCAGAGCACGTTGCAATTCTTCCTTTGTAAATGAGGAGCTTGGATTACCTTTATTACGTTATAATAGAAATTCAATCTTAGTTTTCATTCCCTACCCTTTCCATTGCACAGTTAAGGTACCTTCTAAGGAGAGTTTACCTACAAGAATGCATTTTATACTGGTGCCTGCACACTTTGTGTCTTACAAGCTTTAGAGTCACCATCGGTTATTCCTTTTATCCACATTTCTCCAGCCCCCATTGCTACCCCAAACAGCACCAACCTCCAATTCAGTCATTCACTCAGTCCCGCTGACTTGTTTTTACAGCCTGAGATTAGGAATTTTTTAGAACTTACTTTACTGAAGTATAGTTGGGTTATAACGCTGTGTTAATTCCTGCTGTACAGCAAAGTGATTCAGTTATCCATAAGCATATTCTTTCACCTATTCTTATTCTATTATGGTTTATCACGGAGAATTGAATCTAGTTCCCTGCGCTATACAGTGGGACCTTATTGTTTGTCCAACATATGCAAGTTTGCATCTGCGAATCCCCGAGTTCCGGGCCATCCCTCCCTTCCCCTCTCTCCCGCTGGCAACAAGTCTAGTAGCCCGCCAGGCTCCTCTGTCCATGGGGATTCTCCAGGCAAGAGTACTGGAGTGGGTTGCCATGCCCCCTCCAGGGTGAATGTATATTCTAAAATAATTATGTATGTATAGTAATAAATATGTATATTCTAATATAATTCTCTAAAAATGTGAATCAAAACAAAACAAAAATATGGAAAAAATTAACAAAAAATTCTGTAATTACAAAAAGACAAAATTATGATACTTATACATTTCTCACTATATATCAAGTTTAATGTGGAAATTCTAATATGACTATGAAAAGTTGTATAAAGAGTAATATAATTTTGAAAAAGCATAGGGTAGTAAGAGGGATGTTCATTTCTTCCTCTGATAGGAAAAAACATTAATTAACCAAACATACCTTGCTACCCTTTGGATCTGTAGAAGCCTTCCCCTTTGATGACAGTGTTTTTCAATTTCACTGGTGACTGAAGTCTTTCACGCTCTCCTGGGCCCTTTTGGGCTTCCCTGGGGGCTCAGTGGTAAAGAATCCTCCTACCAGTGCAACAGATGCAGGTTCAGTCCTGGGTCAGGAAGATCCCCTGGAGAAGGACATGGCAACCCGCTCCAGTATCCTAGCCTGGGAAATCCCATGGACAGAGGAGCCTGGTGGGCTACAGTCCATGGCGTCACAAAGAGCTGGACATGACTGAGCATGTCCACATATTAGTGATGCCATACAATATTTGTCTAAGGGGGACTTCAAGGGTTTCCCTGGTGGCTCAGATGGTAAAGAATCTGCCTGCAATGCGGGAGACCTGGGTTCAATTCCTGGGTTGGGAAGATCCCCTGGAGAAGGAATGGCAACCCACTCTAGTATTCTTGCCTGGGAAATCCCATGGACAGAGGAGCCTGGTGGGCTACAGTTCATGGGGTCACAGAAGAGTTGGATATGACTGAATGACCGAGCACATGAAATTATACCACATAGTGTATGTACAAGTGAATAACATATGTCACATGTATATATAATATATAGTAGTGAATACATGTATATTAATACATATGTAATATGTGAATCTAAAAATATTTACACTTAAATGCTGCTAAGTCACTTCAGTCGTGTCCGACTCTGTGTGACCCCATAGACGGCAGCCCACCAGGCTCCCCCATCCCTGGGATTCTCCAGGCAAGAATACTGGAGTGGGTTGCCATTTCCTTCTTCAATGCATGAAAGAGAAAAGTGAAAGTGAAGTCGCTTAGTCTGTCCGACTGTTAGCGACCCCATGGACTGCAGCCCACCAGGCTTCTCCGTCCATTGGATCTCCAGGCAAGAGTACTGGGGTGGGGTGCCATTGCCTTCCCCGTTACACTTAAATACATAAGCCTATATTTCTGTGGATAAATGCCTACAGCGCTCCTCAGCTTGGAAACAGTATCCTCTCTCTCCCATCCGCNACTTGGTCATGGTGTATGATCTTTTTAATGTGTTGTTGGATTCTGATTGCTAGAATTTTGTTGAGGATTTTTGCATCTATGTTCATCAGTGATATTGGCCTGTAGTTTTCTTTTTTTGTGGCATCTTTGTCAGGTTTTGGTATTAGGGTGATGGTGGCCTCATAGAATGAGTTTGGAAGTTTACCTTCCTCTGCAATTTTCTGGAAGAGTTTGAGTAGGATAGGTGTTAGCTCTTCTCGAAATTTTTGGTAGAATTCAGCTGTGAAGCCGTCTGGACCTGGGCTTTTGTTTGCTGGAAGATTTCTGATTACAGTTTCAATTTCCGTGCTTGTGATGGGTCTGTTAAGATTTTCTATTTCTTCCTGGTTCAGTTTTGGAAAGTTGTATTTTTCTAAGAATTTGTCCATTTCTTCCACGTTGTCCAATTTATTGGCATATAATTGCTGATAGTAGTCTCTTATGATTCTTTGTATTTCTGTGTTGTCTGTTGTGATCTCTCCATTTTCATTTCTGATTTTATTGATTTGATTTTTCTCCCTTTGTTTCTTGATGAGTCTGGCTAATGGTTTGTCAATTTTATTTATCTTTTCAAAAAACCAGCTTTTGGCTTTGTTGATTTTTGCTATGGTCTCTTTTGTTTCTTTTGCATTTATTTCTGCCCTAATTTTTAAGATTTCTTTCCTTCTACTAACTCTGGGGTTCTCCATTTCTTCCTTTTCTAGTTGCTTTAGGTGTAGAGTTAGGTTATTTATTTGACTTTTTTCTTGTTTCCTGAGGTATGCCTGTATTGCTATGAACTTTCCTCTTAGCACTGCTTTTATAGTGTCCCACAGGTTTTGGGTTGTTGTGTTTTCATTTTCATTCATTTCTATGCACATTTTGATTTCTTTTTTGATTTCTTCTGTGATTTGTTGGTTATTCAGAAGCGTATTGTTCAGCCTCCAAATGTTGGAATTTTTAATAGTTTTTCTCCTGTAATTGAGATCTAATCTTAATGCATTATGGTCAGAAAAGATGCTTGGAATGATTTCGATTTTTTTGAATTTATCAAGGTTAGATTTATGTCCCAGGATGTGATCTATCCTGGAGAAGGTTCCGTGAGCACTTGAGAAAAAGGTGAAATTCATTGTTTTGGGGTGAAATGTCCTATAGATATCAATTAGGTCTAACTGGTCTATTGTATCATTTAAAGTTTGCGCAATTCTTCCTTTGTAAATGAGGAGCTTGGATTACCTTTATTACGTTATAATAGAAATTCAATCTTAGTTTTCATTCCCTACCCTTTCCATTGCACAGTTAAGGTACCTTCTAAGGAGAGTTTACCTACAAGAATGCATTTTATACTGGTGCCTGCACACTTTGTGTCTTACAAGCTTTAGAGTCACCATCGGTTATTCCTTTTATCCACATTTCTCCAGCCCCCATTGCTACCCCAAACAGCACCAACCTCCAATTCAGTCATTCACTCAGTCCCGCTGACTTGTTTTTACAGCCTGAGATTAGGAATTTTTTAGAACTTACTTTACTGAAGTATAGTTGGGTTATAACGCTGTGTTAATTCCTGCTGTACAGCAAAGTGATTCAGTTATCCATAAGCATATTCTTTCACCTATTCTTATTCTATTATGGTTTATCACGGAGAATTGAATCTAGTTCCCTGCGCTATACAGTGGGACCTTATTGTTTGTCCAACATATGCAAGTTTGCATCTGCGAATCCCCGAGTTCCGGGCCATCCCTCCCTTCCCCTCTCTCCCGCTGGCAACAAGTCTCTTCTCTGTGGCTGTGACTCTGTCTCTGTTTCGTTGGAAAGGTCATCTGTGCCATGTTTTAGATGCCGCGTGCAAGTGATACCAGATGGTATTTGTCTGTCTTCTGACTTACAGTTCTTGTGATAATCTCTAGAGCCTTCCATGTTCATGCAGATGGCCTCATTGCCTTCTTTTTTGTGGCTGAGTAGTATTCCATTGTGTATAGGTACCACATCTCCTTTACCTGTTCATGATATTAGTTTTTAACCAGGTCACTCTATTTTCTCTCTATGCAAACATCTCTTCAACTCTGGAAAGCCCTCATGAGCTAACACACCAGGGATACCTGTGGTGATTCTCAGGTGTTTGCTGGGACAAGGTTAGATGATGGGGAAAAAGAGATGGAATGGGTGGAGGGGGGGGATGGGACCCCATGTGGGGAGGCTTGATGGGTGGTGGTGGGAAGATTGGTGCTGCCAACTGCAGGCTGGGCCAGGCAGTAGACGGCAGGAGGTGACTTACGGGACTTCTGGAAGCTCCCCACTGCATATCATAGTCTCCCTTCTCAGCTCACAGATGGCTGAAGTAACACCTTTAACTAGATTCAGTGATGGGAACTTTAGGGACAAGAGAGGGAGAGGCACGTGGAGGAGTGTATGGGGGGTGGTCTTAAGAAAAAACTTGCTTATTACTCAGTTTTTCCCTGCAGTGACCATGGTCCTGGGTGCATGGGACCCACTAGAATTTGACCCACTTCTTACCCAGCTGTCATGCTCCTGATTTTGTTGTTACACAGCCGCACTTGGAGAGCAGGTGGCGCCGAAAGTGCCCCAACTGCAAGCTTTTTATATTTCACTCACGACAGCCTTCCCGATCACACGCGTTGTGACAAAGCCAAGAACGTGATCACTTGTCCTTTCGGGCCTCCCTTCCTCTCCTCCAGGTAACGCTGGCCTCCGTGTTCATAGCTGATGACAGTGCTGAGCAGCTTTACAGGGGGATCTGCTTCCTCTGCCTTTGCTTGTGGGTTGTCTGATTTCCCTCCGCTTCTTTTATCCTCTGTTAAAGCTTCACTCCTTTTTCCTGCTTATGAGATGCTGGTGCTCCTGAAGGTTCTGCCCTTGGCTCCCCTTTCCTTCTCCTGTAATCCTCGTTCTGGACAAGTTCAAGCATCCTCTCAATGCTCATGAGCCTCAGCTTCAAATTCCCAGCCCCTATGTCCTTCTCCTGGGCTTCAGACCAGCTTCCTATTAAACGTTTTAACCGATTTGCCCCACAAGTACCTCAAATAACACATCTGCTTCCTATTAAACGTTTCAACCGATTTGCCCCACAAGTACCTCAAATAACACATCTAACTCTAAACTCATTCTCTGCTCCACAAAAGTTGTGTCTCTGTTTCTCAGTAGAAGAGTAGAGCTGAATGGAGGGAATGAAAGACTTGATTGACTCTCACCTGATCATTACTTACACTTCTTCCCCCTGCTTATCCTATCTACCCCTCTACCTGTTACCTCTAATTTGCCACCCGGTCTTGGAATTCTACCGCGCAAGTGTTTCTCTATGCTGACTCTACACTGCCCTCATTCAGGGTTTCATCAGCTTTATTTGTTCTTTGACATTTGCCTGCCTGTGTCCGGGAGCTGTGTAAGGTTAGTCTCTAAAAGAAAATCTGGATACAGTTTTAAAACAAAATGTTATTTTAATAGAATCTGGATTCTTACACAAAGCCTTCAAACACATTCTTCTAGGAACCCACTAAAAGGTGTTTGCTGGCCTTTCCTATACTCATTCATGATGCTGCTGCTGCTGCTAAGTTGCTTCAGTCATATCTGACTCTGTACAACCCCATAGACGGCAGCCCACCAGGCTCCCCTGTCCCTAGGATTCTCCAGGCAAGAACATTGGAGTGGGTTGCCATTTCCTTCTCCAAGGCGTGAAAGTGAAAAGTGAAAGGGAAGTCGCTCAGTTGTGTCCGACTCTTTGCAACCCGTGGACTGTAGCCCACCAAGCTCTTCCGCCCATGGGATTTTCCAGGCAAGAATCTTAGAGTGGGTTGTGCTTCATGATACTAGAAAAGTTTAAAAGAAATCCATCTGTGAGATAACACACTTCCTGAGGCTCTCAAACAATGCCCAGGGCCATTACTTTTGTTCCTGCAGTAACTTTGTGAATAAAATGCAGAGCTTCTTCATGGTAATTTCCTATTACGGTCAGCTAATGAGCTAGTGAAGGTAGTCCTTCTTGAAAGTCTTTTGTCTCTCTGTAGCCTGAGGAGTACTGATACTTTGATCCCTTTGGCACCCTCGTCTTCTTCCCTCTTGGCCCCTTCCACCAATAGGGGTAGATTCGTGGGTTTCTTTTAAACCGTGTACTCAGTCTCTCAGTCATGTCTGCCTCTCTGGCGCCCCATGGACTGCTCCATGGTGAAAAGGTTTACTCCACGTGTGCTCCTTCCCATCTGGGTTCCTAACATGCTTGGCTAAATTCTCCTCTCCTTGCATTTCTCCTTGAAGATTACGATCTTATCTCAGAAAATCTGGTCATTGAGAAGTTTGGGGAAATGGTAGCAGTTACTTGGGAGTTCCCTTTCCCTAGCTCGGGATGGTGTTCATAGGTGGACTCAGCTTTAAGAGCTGCTGTTCTGCGTGAACCGCAATGAAGTTATCTGAGATGAGCTGCCGACCTGCATAGCTCATGAGGAATCTCAAGGTCTCCTGTCATCCTCCTTTCAAACACTCACAGTGATTAATTCTATAGAAATCACTCTTGGTGCTTCACCTTCAGAAAACAATTTTCTTTTTGAATACATATGGGATACAGAGGCTTCTCGCAGGGAAGAAAAAATCAGGTTTGCTTTTCAGATCAGCTACTTTTTTTTAATTCCAAAGAAATCTACCTCTAAAAGCAAGCAAAGCGTCCTTCTCCCACGGAGAAGGTTGTGCCTTAGGGTTTAGAACCTCGTGGTTTTATCAGGCCTGCTCTCCTCTCTTCTTAGCCTTCTAGTCAGGTCACCTGGGTTCTTTCCTCTTTGCTGATGGGACTGATCTGAGTGAGCAGGGTTGATATGGGAAAGAAAAGTGAACTGTGCAATTGTTCTGATTCTTCATGTCTGATGTATCATTGTGGGTCAGTACAGCTTTTGTTGAGAGAGTAGTGAGCTGAGGAGGAACCATGGGGCTTTAAGGGGCCTCCAGTTTTAGGAAGATCATTTTCTGGTCTGTGAGTCGTGGTCCCATCTGTGTGTGTCTGAGGGGAAGGTTTAGACCCAGATGGAGTCAACCCCGTACTCTGATCTCTCATCACCTTGAACCTCTGGCTAGGGCCAGGAGAATTGAGTGCCATTCTGAACCAGCCTGGTGCCTTTGGAGTCCTTTGAGTAAAGGTAACTCTGGTCAAGTCATAAACCCACCATGGTGCTCAAAGGGGAGGAACTTTTTCAGAATGACCTTAGCTGCAGAAGGAGTCAGATGACCCCCTCCCTTCATCCATGGCCTCAGGTCAGGAGTTAGGGTCAAGGGGCGTCAGAGCCTGCAGGCCTGTTCTGTGCTCAGCCTGGGGTGGCAAGGTAGCAAGTTGTCACCCTGGAGTCTTCCAGTTCCAATTCAGCCATTCATTGGCAGTCTTTTGCCCCTCTTTTGAGGGGCAGTGGGAAGTAGACTTAAACACACACACACACCAGAACTTCCAAATAAAATTGCTAGAAGCAGCATGCCCTTTGCCTGTCCCGAGGATGCCCAAAGTTTTCTCCATTGCCCGTATTGCTTTCCTTTAGCCCTATTTTTTCTCATGACATTAAAGCACCTGACTACCTACTTCACAAGGATCCTCATTTCTCTATCCATCATATTTTCTTTCTTTTCTTTTCTTTTTTATAGTCTTAAGGTCTGCAATCAAGAGCACTTTAACTGATATCCTGGGCTTCCTGCAGCAGCTGTGGGAGTTCCCAGCCAACTGTCTTGTCCTCTGAAGAATAAATTCCCTTCGACAGTGCCACTTGTGAGAAAAACAGAGCCAGGGTGGAGGATCTTACTGATAATTTAGGAAGCAAGAGGAGTTATTGGCGGGTAGTAGGGGAGGACAGAAGATGGATTAATATTTTTTGCTTTATCGCTTGGCATGTTAAACTTAATTATATTCCTTGGGAGACCTCTAAACAGTCATAATTAGGAATTATGATAATAGCCGCTGTGGCCTTACACATGTTCATTTTACTGCCTGCCTCTTTGTGACTGTGGGCTGTGATTAATTCCAATCAACATCACCAGGACAAGACCTCTCCCTGTCTCCTGGGAACTTTTTGACTTTGGATGGCTAACCGCAAGGGTCGAGAGCTCCTAGACTAACCCCATGAGCTAAAAAGAGTGACCTTCACAGACTGCATGCAGTCATAGGAAATGCTGTTGGGAGTGTCAGTCATGGTGATGAAAATGAGAATTTGGCCCCAGATTTTATACTTTCTCTTCTTCTGCCTTTGCTATGAATTTTTTGCTTTTTTTTGTGAACTTGAGAATATCATTTATTCATTTGTTTTATATAGAGAGGAATGAGGGTTACCAGGATAATCCTTCATGCTTATGAGCTGATGGTACAGAGAGATAACCCCAAGAAGAGTGTGAAAAGGAAACCCCCTAATCAAAGGTCTCAGTTGAATTCCAACTACTGCAATAGGAAATTTAGTTTTAAATTGAGGCAAGATCCTCTTTAGCATTTGTGAGTCCGTTCTCCTTTTGATCATGAAGGCAAAAAAGTGAAAACTTGCTTGCTTTTTTAACACAGCTGCTTGTCATCCCTAACAATGATTTGAGACATCCTTTGTTCTGTTGCTTTTATTGGAGAAGAGTTTGTGTCTAGAGGAGATAAGGCATTAATTGGGCAAAGAGTCACAGCATCTTGAGTGCCATTCAGAGGCCTGCGACTGGCCATCTCCAATGGGAGTATCAAAAGAAACCCCTTTACCCTTAGGCTGATCAGCCTCAGACACTTATAAGAACCCTTCACTAGCCCAGTTTAGAATAACAATATCCACGTTAAAGGTCAGCCCTCAGCCCCATTTTTAGTACCATCCTTACATCCTGGATGTTATGACAGACCAGAGGCTTGAACACCAAGTCCTACCTCTCAAGACTCTCATCTCAAAAGATATTCAAGATCAGATTCTGAAACCACATGGTCCTGAGCTTAGGAAATTCACCATCAAAGGCTTTTCTCAGAACCTTTCCCTAAAATCTTGGTTCTAAAAGACACAGTATCAGGCAAAGGATTTTTATTTTCTTTCTTCTCCCTCCTCACCTTCCACCCCACGAGCTGACTCGGAGTTGTCTCTGCTTCTTTTAAGTCATAATCTTGCCTGAGGCTCAAGAGGAACTCTGCTGTATTTTGATGAGATGAGTCACTTTCAATGTCACTGTCCTCACTCTCCAAGAACCAGGAATCATTAGTATCTTGATATCTAATTGTATAAGTTATAGCACTTCCTTGGAGCTCTGAGGAAGAGGCTGAAATCTTGCACACAGATTCTGCTAGAAATAGATGGCTGTGCTCTGTAAAAGGAGAGAGAAATTCTGTTTGAGTGATGCCATTAGAATGTTTAAAAGAAATCCAGAGGGGAAAAAATAATCCAAGTGAATAATATGTATTGGGTCTCTGTCCGCTAATTTGACATTCAGGTCAGATCAAAACTAACCCTGTCAGATCTTGGAATATAATGTCATATAAAAATGCTACCAGGCAAGGAGCTTTATTATACACAATAGTGAAAAATACGGGAGACGCTGTCTCTGGGTATTTTTCTATAAAATCTTTACTCATTTTACAAGCACAGGCTAGAAGTGCCATGTTTAAACACCTACATTTGTTGGGATTTCTTTTTTAAAAATAAACAGAAGAGTCAGATTTCACACGTGTTAAGTAGTATAATAGTAAATTGTATTTAACAAGTTGGGAAAACGTCAGTTTTCATTGATGTACAAATTGTCTACATGTAAAAACTGGACTCACTATTAAGTGAAGGTGCTGCCATCAGCTTTTTAAAAATAACAAAATTATCATGCAAGTCAGCATATGGAATCTTCATGTGACTGCAGGTGTGTGTGTGTGTGTATGTGTGTGTGTGTGTATGTGTCTGTCTGTCTGCATACTTTTAATTCCTCAGGATTAGTGGAATGACAAAATGTGTGAAGGAAGATAAATGGTGACTATTTTAAGCAGCACAAAAATGTGAGGAGGAGGTGGAGGATAAAAAAAAAACAAAACGATCAAGCAGGAAGAGGGACACGGGTATAAGACTAGAAGAAAAGATGAGTTTCTTTAAACTAGAAAAATCAAAGGGATGTCTTTTCCCCTTACGGCAATAACCACTTCTTTCTAGGGCTTTATGCATTAACACCTAAAAAATAGATTTGCACTCTAAATACAAGCTGTCTCCAATGCATATCTTTGGAATTATTTTCCCCTCTGATTCCTTTGTGGTCTTATGACAAGGCCATACCCTCGTCTGACATTTTTAGTTAAGAAATACCAACCTGAGTTTTCTTTGATCATGCTGTTTTCCCTTGCCTGGAGACTGCTTCTTTCCTCCCTAGCCCATTTTTACCACTCTTCCAGACTGGCTCAGCTGTTTCTCCACCCGTCTGTCTTGACCCTCCTCCTTAGCCTTGCTGTGTTTGCCGGCTCTGTATTCTCAGATCACATTATATTTAAATGAATACTTACTGTCTGTCCCATGAGGCTGCTAACTACGAGCCCCAGAAGGGTACAGCCATGGCTTGTTCGAGTCTATATTCCAGTAGTCTAATGAGATGTCCTGGGTGCTCAATAAATCTTCTCTAAGCTCAAGCGTTATTAGTAGTTTAATGTTCCAGTCCTCAGTGAAGCTGAGGCTTACTTTCAGAGGAGACAGTCAACTAGGGGTCATTTCTTGTCTGGCCCCTGATCATGTGTTTACAAGAGGCTTCCCTGGTGGCTCAGTATGAGATGTCCTGGGTGCTCAATAAATCTTCTCTAAGCTCAAGCGTTATTAGTAGTTTAATGTTCCAGTCCTCAGTGAAGCTGAGGCTTACTTTCAGAGGAGACAGTCAACTAGGGGTCATTTCTTGTCTGGCCCCTGATCATGTGTTTACAAGAGGCTTCCCTGGTGGCTCAGTGGTAGAGAACCTGCTTGCCAATGCAAGAGATGCGGGTTTGATCAGGAAGATCCCCTGGAGGAGGAAATGGCAACCCACTCCAGTATTCTTGCCTGGAGAGTCCCATGGACAGACGAGCCTGGCGGGCTACAGTCCGTGGGGTCACAAAAGAGCTGGACACGACTGAACGGCTAAACAGCTACAGCGTGTTGGCAGCCGTTGTCCGCTCTCTGCTGCAGCGTCAGAACAGGTCCTTTTCCGCAAATGCAGTAAGCTCTTGTTGGGGAGCACAAAAATTATAAAATTAAATTCTAATTTTCCAGGAATGTGTATATGTGAGTGGGAGACTAACGCTGTGGTTCTTTGTTTATGGAGGAGGAAGCATTTTCCTTAAGGCCCCATGGCTTTAGGTAATTCTCATCATCTCCTGCTTCCCATTGTCCGAGGATGGGTTCTGTGAGATTCTGGTTGGCATGGCTAGAATTTTTTATGATCGTAGTCATGTGGTCTGCTGGGTCTCACACTGCCATGAGCTTTTGTGAGGAGGCTTCTGAAGGTTTCTGAGGTGTGCAGGTCGAGCTCCCTCTCAGCTTGGCGGGAGCACTGCTCTCCCCGTACCTCAGGGTACCCCGGATGTCTCTACTCACGCAAGGCATTGACTGCAGTGGCATAATTTTATTACAAGAAGATCAGTAGTTTGAGGCTTCAGAGATGAATCTTAAAATAGGAATTCTTCTCCTGTTAAGCTTCCGTGGCTAGCACCCTGTCCTCCTTGCCTGTCTTTTTTTTTTTTTGTACTGGCTCTTTTTATTAATCCCAAGTGACCAAAGTCTAAACACTCAGGACAACTGCCTCTTTAGGCAAACCTGAGCTCTGGCCCACTGTCCTGAGATGGGGAGCTTGCTTCCTTTCCCTCAGTCCCCTCCACCCTCCTGCAGCCACGAGGAGTCTGCAGGTCCCCCTAAGTGCCTCTTTAGGTCAGTTTTGTTATTTTCCACTTTCCTCTGTGCATTGTGCTAGAGGCTGAGGATCCTAGCCTGTAGCAGGCAGAGCCCTCTTAGTGACCTGATCATGCAGTGCCTTCCCATCGAATCTGTTCCTATCAAATGTACTTTGAGTAAAACTGGTCAAATGTACTTTGAGTAAAACTGGATAGTTCCATCCTGGTAAGTAATGGGGGATGCAGGCATGCTATGATGCTCTTCTCCAGCTCAAGCGTTGGTTTGTGTTGAGGTTTCTGTGACTGTGTGTTTATTTAAGGACATGGCAAAGAAAGGTGAAGCTCAGTCGTGTCCGACTCTTAGCAACCCCATGGACTGTAGCTAACCAGGCTCCTCCAGGCAAGAATACAGGAGGGGTTGCCATTTCCTTCTCCTGGAGATCTTCCCAACCCAGGGATTGAACCCAGGTCTCCCACATTATAGGCAGACGCTTTACCGTCTGAGCCACCAGAAGGATGTGGCAGTCTATCCTTATTCATGCCCTCAAGTATCCATAGCCCCTCTTCTACGAGGGGACATCTTTGGGCTAACATTTGTAAGATGCTAAAGAGCTGGCTTTCCAATAGTCCCAAGTGTTTTCTGGGCATGCTGAAGCTAGTATGAACATGGCTATTAGGGGAAGCTTGAAGTTGGTTACTATGTAAGTAATGTGGGAAGATTTTGCTTTTAAGCCTTTGAAATGAAAAATAGAGACAGGAGGGGAAATGGCCCTTTGCTAAGAGAAAACGTTGAGGCATAAAAGGCACCAGAGACAAGAGACAAAAGTTGTAGAATGTTGTTGGAGATGTTAGTGGTTCTGTGTATGTTTCAGATGGGAGTCACAATGGAGTCCTTGATGATGGTCTGAGATGTCAAAACTCCCCATCTAGTTGTATTATGGACATCTTGACCTAGAACCCACATTCAGCCCAAAGACATGTGCTACCAGTGTTGCCGTCCAAAGCCACTATGTGGAACCAATATATCTTAGATGTGTCTGCGTATTCAGACATTTCTCTTTCCTGTTTTAAACAAACAGATCCACTTATTTATGTATGCATGTATTTATGTGCATACTTACGTAAATACCACTCTGAATTCTCGCTAGTTGGGACGTGGTGATTGACAGGAAGTCTGGTGTGAGGTGTAGGGTGGGCAAGGAAACTCTTCTTATTGATCCCTTTATCACTGATCAGTTAGTTGTATTGATGTCTGGGAAGGAAGTCAGAACAGATTTAGAAAATAACCTTATTTCTTTGTCAACTGAGATGGGTAGCTCATTCAATCAGTAATCAGTTATGACAACTGACAGTGTTCCATGATATAGAGGTGAGTGGCCCAGGGATGGTCCCTGACCTCAAAGAACACCACAGCATGGTATGACAATACTACCATTAACGTGGAGAAGAGGCATCTGACTTAGACTGGACTTCACAAAGGCGGCCTGGAGGAGATGGGGCTTGAACTGTGTTACGAAGGATGAGGAGGGCGCAGAGGGACAGGGCAGGAGAGAGAGGAATTCCAGGAAAAGGACTGAGCATATGGAGGCAGGCAGCCATCAGCATATTTGGGGGCTGTTGCTGGATGGGGACCGCAGCATTAATAAATTCACAGCCCTGTTTACCTCCCACTGTGTAATGAGAAGAGAGGGAAAGAAAGAAAGGTGAGAGGAAGGAGGGAGACAAATTATGGAAGCGCAAGTTATATTTGGGAAGACAGAGAGGTGGATCTAGTTTCTTAGCCTTTTTAAGCCTCATTTAAAAATCACATTCAATTGCAAACTGACAGCCCATGCATCTGGCATGCAGAAATATATATTTTTTTCAGTTGAGCCAACGTTTAACAATTGGAGATTTTACTCAAAAATAGAGATGCCTGGATTCTCTTTTTTTAAATCAGAAGATCTGGCCAACCAGGTTCCTGTTCTTCCAAGGGCACAAGAGCTGTTGCCCCTCTTGGGTGAAGAGTCAGTTGTCTCATGCTCCACAGCCCCACCACCCCAGGGTCTGTGCGGGTCACTCCTGCCAGCCTCACCTCTCTTACACGTCACTAGACCCATCCAGTGATTTCTGAAGTCCTACGTAAGTTTACAAATCCATCATTCTGTAAAAAAAAAAAAGTTCTGGAAGAAAATATACAGATTCTGCAGCGCCCAGGTCTGAATGTCTTATGTGAAAGTGGTTTTTCTCTTCTGAATGGCGAGCATTCAGGGGCCCAAAAACCATTCTCTAAGAACCTAAGAAGGCGGGCACCAGCGGGCAGGTGAGGCAGTGGGTGGGGTGGGGAAGAGGATGGAGCCTGTGATGAGAGGAGGAATCTGTGATGAGCTCAGGATGTCTGGCCGGCCCTGGAGGGCCTGGCAGGCCCCGGGGCGGAGGGTCTGCTGCCTGGTGAGTCGCTCAGCCCTGTCCGACTCTCTGCGACCCCGTGGACTGTGCAGTCCATGGAATTCTCCAGGCCAGAACACTGGAGTGGGGAGCCATTTCCTTCTCCAGGGGATCGCCTCAGCAGTACAGACGGGAAAACGGCTGACACGTCAGGCGCAGGCCCAGCCCAGCGCTGGCCTTCCTTCGTCCCAGCCCCAGCCCCTGCCCCCGCCTGCCTCTCTCTGCCCCTGACCCCCCATCCCCCAGCAGCACTTGCTTCCCTCCCCCTGCCTCCCCCGGCTTCCCTGGCAGGTTCCCCGAGAAACCACCGGGTCTCCATGGCAACGTGAAGACAGCTGAAAAAATGGCAGCTACATGCAGCTGCCCCTCATTTAATATCGACTCTGGCACTGACAGAACAGATAATGGGCAATAACACACCATTATGTTGTGGGGAAATGAAATGCTTCAGCAGAAGGCTGTCGTGCTGGGGGATTTATTTGTTCCTGTACCGGCACAGATTTCTCCTGACTTCCCTTCTTTCTTTTTATTCCTCCTTTCCCATGGCAGAGGTTTTTTCCTCTCTCTCCTTCAGTTCTTTCCCAGTCCTCTCTCCTGTAGCTTCTCTTTTTGTACTTCTTCTTTCCATCGTCCCTCCCTCTTTCCTTTCCCCTCTGAATCACTTATAAGTGTGTATGAAAGCATAGTATACAATAGTCAGATCAATTATTTGCATAATGACTTACAAGTCACAAAGCATTTTCAAATACCTTTTCTTTTTTCATTTGGATGATGAGACAGCCGTGTGAGATGAATAGGACTTGGGTGCTGATATTTATTTTCCAGATTTTTTTAAAAAGGGCTCAGAGAAGTTGAATGATTTGCACGAGGTCGGATAAGCAAGGTAAATGTCAGAACCTTCACTTCAACCCAGATTGCTTGGACCCTAAAGAGGATTCTTTCCTGTTTACTAACTGGAAACTTTAGAGTTACCAATCCCTACTCACGTTAGCGGGGTTTTGTTTCTAACTAAATTATCCTCAGTCCCAGAACAAGTCCCCCAGGCACTGGGCTGTAGAAGGACAGTCTTTAGATCTTTAGTTTAAAAGCCTCTTGCAGATCTTGCCTGTCTGCAGTTGGCCTTGAGTTGTAAAAAATGTGGATCATGTTTGTTTTTGTTTTAATTTTTTAAAATCCAGTGTACCTCTATCTGCTCATTACCTATCATTGCATCGTTATGTAATCATGTAATCTTGGCACACAGAAGGGACACAGTGAACTCTTTGAGTTGAAAGTGGGGGCATTTTGGGGGTGTCAGCTTGCCCTTTTTCCAAAAGACCACATGGTACATTGAGAAACAAGGGGCATGGCTGATGGGCGTGGAAGCCTCCTCTAAGTTGTTGCCATTGCTTAAGATTTCATTCTTACATCTGCATACAGCGTCCATCTTATCTTGAACATTATTTAGTGGACTTCAAAGTGTAGAGAGATCTGGAATCAAGTTCCAGAGTTCATTTGGTCTTGAAAGGTTTACAAATAAAATAAGAATGGATATTCCAATTATGTTTTTATTTCTGGTAATTGTGACTGAGGAGAGAACTGAATAACATAAAATGTCTGGGCATCTAGAGGAGGTATAGTGTAAATAATATAGTGGCTCTTGAATCCTAGGAAAGAGTGCTTTGTGCTGATAGAGAGCAATGCTTGTATTTCACAGAAGAGGTTTTTAACCTAGGATCTCTAAACTCCTTAAAAATGGATGCAAAACTTTATATGGACAAGGTGATACAGTGAAGTGGCTCATCCCTCCAGCTCTGGCCATACCAATGTCTTCGCTGTGCCGCTTGCCTGGTCTGTAGCTTTAGAAAAGTTACGCTCTGGAGGTTTTGGATTTTTCAACCTGTCTGTGACTCAACGATTGCTGTTGTATATTGTTCCTATTCTATGATTTTTTATTTTTATTTTTTTTTTGCTTTTTAAAAATTCCTGCACACTGAATCTCTTCCTGCAGTTTCTCTTCTCTGGCAGGCATACCCATTTTTAGCTACGGAAACTCAAATAGGCCTCTGGCAAAATGCTTTCTAGGTGGTAAGGAAGCTAAGGAAATCAGGCTGCTAAAATTATGCTGCTTGGTTTCAGTGCCTGTGTAGTTGTTTTCCTGTGGATAGTTCTTTAGAGATAGATTCTGTGGATAGAAGCTTCATGTCGTATCATGCAATCATGGACTGTTAGAACCAACAGGAGCCAGAGGTTTTTCCACTTCTGCAGCCTCTCAGGACAAGTCCTCCCTGCATGTAGAGCAGTTCTGTGGCTGAAGACCTGCTTTGCTAACCAACGCCCTTGCTCTCTTGTCTCTCTGCCCCCTTTAATTTGCTTGACTGTTTGAAGTTGTTAAATGGATTTACTGCCATCCTTCATCTAAGGGTGGTATAATCTAACAATAGAAAACATATTTATTCAGTGTTTATACTATTCCAGTCATTGCAGTTTCTTTTCAAAAAGCAAACATGGCTGGTTCGTAAGATGAGTGCCTTGGGGATTGAGAAATATTTGTAAATGTTTTATCACTTTAATAAATCTTAAAATTAGATTTTAACATTTAGAAGAGTGTTCAGAAATTGCTCCATTATCTGATTTTTTTGTTCATTATTCAAAGGAATGTGAGAATAATAAGCCTCTTATCTAGCTGTTGAAATTTGGAACTTCAAGACAATCGTGAATCTAAAGTTAGCAAGAGATAAGGGGACATAGTCATTAAACCAGAGTGAGAGTTATCTCATGGTCCGTGTGCTTTCTTTCCATAGGAAAGACCTGGAGTTAGCCAGATAATTTGGACCTAGTTTTTTTTGTTTTTGTTTTTTAAATTTTAATTGGCAGATAACTACTTTACAGTATCCTGTTGATTTGTGCCATACATCAAGGATATGTCCTCTCTTTTAGACCTCCCTCCCACTTCCCATCCCATCATACCCCTCTAGGTTGTCACTGAGCATCTGGGTTGAGCTCCCTGCGTCATACAGCAAATTCCCATTGACTATCTGTTTTACATACGATAATGTATGTTTCCATGCTACTCTCTCAATTCATTCCGCTGTCTCCTTCCCCAGTGTCCACAGTCTGTTCTCTATGTCTACATCTCCACTGCTGCCCTGCAGAGTCTCTCATCAGTACCATCTTTCTAAATTCCACATATCTGCATTAATATATCATGTTTGTTTTTCTCTTTCTGACTTGCTTCACTCTGTATAACAGGCTCTAGGTTTATCCACCNTCTGCGACCCCGTGGACTGTGCAGTCCATGGAATTCTCCAGGCCAGGAGACTGGAGTGGGGAGCCATTTCCTTCTCCAGGGGATCGCCTCAGCAGTACAGACGGGAAAACGTCAGGCGCAGGCCCAGCCCAGCGCTGGCCTTCCTTCGTCCCAGCCCCAGCCCCTGCCCCCGCCTGCCTCTCTCTGCCCCTGACCCCCCATCCCCCAGCAGCACTTGCTTCCCTCCCCCTGCCTCCCCCGGCTTCCCTGGCAGGTTCCCCGAGAAACCACCGGGTCTCCATGGCAACGTGAAGACAGCTGAAAAAATGGCAGCTACATGCAGCTGCCCCTCATTTAATATCGACTCTGGCACTGACAGAACAGATAATGGGCAATAACACACCATTATGTTGTGGGGAAATGAAATGCTTCAGCAGAAGGCTGTCGTGCTGGGGGATTTATTTGTTCCTGTACCGGCACAGATTTCTCCTGACTTCCCTTCTTTCTTTTTATTCCTCCTTTCCCATGGCAGAGGTTTTTTCCTCTCTCTCCTTCAGTTCTTTCCCAGTCCTCTCTCCTGTAGCTTCTCTTTTTGTACTTCTTCTTTCCATCGTCCCTCCCTCTTTCCTTTCCCCTCTGAATCACTTATAAGTGTGTATGAAAGCATAGTATACAATAGTCAGATCAATTATTTGCATAATGACTTACAAGTCACAAAGCATTTTCAAATACCTTTTCTTTTTTCATTTGGATGATGAGACAGCCGTGTGAGATGAATAGGACTTGGGTGCTGATATTTATTTTCCAGATTTTTTTAAAAAGGGCTCAGAGAAGTTGAATGATTTGCACGAGGTCGGATAAGCAAGGTAAATGTCAGAACCTTCACTTCAACCCAGATTGCTTGGACCCTAAAGAGGATTCTTTCCTGTTTACTAACTGGAAACTTTAGAGTTACCAATCCCTACTCACGTTAGCGGGGTTTTGTTTCTAACTAAATTATCCTCAGTCCCAGAACAAGTCCCCCAGGCACTGGGCTGTAGAAGGACAGTCTTTAGATCTTTAGTTTAAAAGCCTCTTGCAGATCTTGCCTGTCTGCAGTTGGCCTTGAGTTGTAAAAAATGTGGATCATGTTTGTTTTTGTTTTAATTTTTTAAAATCCAGTGTACCTCTATCTGCTCATTACCTATCATTGCATCGTTATGTAATCATGTAATCTTGGCACACAGAAGGGACACAGTGAACTCTTTGAGTTGAAAGTGGGGGCATTTTGGGGGTGTCAGCTTGCCCTTTTTCCAAAAGACCACATGGTACATTGAGAAACAAGGGGCATGGCTGATGGGCGTGGAAGCCTCCTCTAAGTTGTTGCCATTGCTTAAGATTTCATTCTTACATCTGCATACAGCGTCCATCTTATCTTGAACATTATTTAGTGGACTTCAAAGTGTAGAGAGATCTGGAATCAAGTTCCAGAGTTCATTTGGTCTTGAAAGGTTTACAAATAAAATAAGAATGGATATTCCAATTATGTTTTTATTTCTGGTAATTGTGACTGAGGAGAGAACTGAATAACATAAAATGTCTGGGCATCTAGAGGAGGTATAGTGTAAATAATATAGTGGCTCTTGAATCCTAGGAAAGAGTGCTTTGTGCTGATAGAGAGCAATGCTTGTATTTCACAGAAGAGGTTTTTAACCTAGGATCTCTAAACTCCTTAAAAATGGATGCAAAACTTTATATGGACAAGGTGATACAGTGAAGTGGCTCATCCCTCCAGCTCTGGCCATACCAATGTCTTCGCTGTGCCGCTTGCCTGGTCTGTAGCTTTAGAAAAGTTACGCTCTGGAGGTTTTGGATTTTTCAACCTGTCTGTGACTCAACGATTGCTGTTGTATATTGTTCCTATTCTATGATTTTTTATTTTTATTTTTTTTTTGCTTTTTAAAAATTCCTGCACACTGAATCTCTTCCTGCAGTTTCTCTTCTCTGGCAGGCATACCCATTTTTAGCTACGGAAACTCAAATAGGCCTCTGGCAAAATGCTTTCTAGGTGGTAAGGAAGCTAAGGAAATCAGGCTGCTAAAATTATGCTGCTTGGTTTCAGTGCCTGTGTAGTTGTTTTCCTGTGGATAGTTCTTTAGAGATAGATTCTGTGGATAGAAGCTTCATGTCGTATCATGCAATCATGGACTGTTAGAACCAACAGGAGCCAGAGGTTTTTCCACTTCTGCAGCCTCTCAGGACAAGTCCTCCCTGCATGTAGAGCAGTTCTGTGGCTGAAGACCTGCTTTGCTAACCAACGCCCTTGCTCTCTTGTCTCTCTGCCCCCTTTAATTTGCTTGACTGTTTGAAGTTGTTAAATGGATTTACTGCCATCCTTCATCTAAGGGTGGTATAATCTAACAATAGAAAACATATTTATTCAGTGTTTATACTATTCCAGTCATTGCAGTTTCTTTTCAAAAAGCAAACATGGCTGGTTCGTAAGATGAGTGCCTTGGGGATTGAGAAATATTTGTAAATGTTTTATCACTTTAATAAATCTTAAAATTAGATTTTAACATTTAGAAGAGTGTTCAGAAATTGCTCCATTATCTGATTTTTTTGTTCATTATTCAAAGGAATGTGAGAATAATAAGCCTCTTATCTAGCTGTTGAAATTTGGAACTTCAAGACAATCGTGAATCTAAAGTTAGCAAGAGATAAGGGGACATAGTCATTAAACCAGAGTGAGAGTTATCTCATGGTCCGTGTGCTTTCTTTCCATAGGAAAGACCTGGAGTTAGCCAGATAATTTGGACCTAGTTTTTTTTGTTTTTGTTTTTTAAATTTTAATTGGCAGATAACTACTTTACAGTATCCTGTTGATTTGTGCCATACATCAAGGATATGTCCTCTCTTTTAGACCTCCCTCCCACTTCCCATCCCATCATACCCCTCTAGGTTGTCACTGAGCATCTGGGTTGAGCTCCCTGCGTCATACAGCAAATTCCCATTGACTATCTGTTTTACATACGATAATGTATGTTTCCATGCTACTCTCTCAATTCATTCCGCTGTCTCCTTCCCCAGTGTCCACAGTCTGTTCTCTATGTCTACATCTCCACTGCTGCCCTGCAGAGTCTCTCATCAGTACCATCTTTCTAAATTCCACATATCTGCATTAATATATCATGTTTGTTTTTCTCTTTCTGACTTGCTTCACTCTGTATAACAGGCTCTAGGTTTATCCACCNAGAGCAATGCTTGTATTTCACAGAAGAGGTTTTTAACCTAGGATCTCTAAACTCCTTAAAAATGGATGCAAAACTTTATATGGACAAGGTGATACAGTGAAGTGGCTCATCCCTCCAGCTCTGGCCATACCAATGTCTTCGCTGTGCCGCTTGCCTGGTCTGTAGCTTTAGAAAAGTTACGCTCTGGAGGTTTTGGATTTTTCAACCTGTCTGTGACTCAACGATTGCTGTTGTATATTGTTCCTATTCTATGATTTTTTTTTTTTTGCTTTTTAAAAATTCCTGCATACTGAATCTCTTCCTGCAGTTTCTCTTCTCTGGCAGGCATACCCATTTTTAGCTACGGAAACTCAAATAGGCCTCTGGCAAAATGCTTTCTAGGTGGTAAGGAAGCTAAGGAAATCAGGCTGCTAAAATTATGCTGCTTGGTTTCAGTGCCTGTGTAGTTGTTTTCCTGTGGATAGTTCTTTAGAGATAGATTCTGTGGATAGAAGCTTCATGTCGTATCATGCAATCATGGACTGTTAGAACCAACAGGAGCCAGAGGTTTTTCCACTTCTGCAGCCTCTCAGGACAAGTCCTCCCTGCATGTAGAGCAGTTCTGTGGCTGAAGACCTGCATTGCTAACCAACGCCCTTGCTCTCTTGTCTCTCTGCCCCCTTTAATTTGCTTGACTGTTTGAAGTTGTTAAATGGATTTACTGCCATCCTTCATCTAAGGGTGGTATAATCTAACAATAGAAAACATATTTATTCAGTGTTTATACTATTCCAGTCATTGCAGTTTCTTTTCAAAAAGCAAACATGGCTGGTTCGTAAGATGAGTGCCTTGGGGATTGAGAAATATTTGTAAATGTTTTATCACTTTAATAAATCTTAAAATTAGATTTTAACATTTAGAAGAGTGTTCAGAAATTGCTCCATTATCTGATTTTTTTGTTCATTATTCAAAGGAATGTGAGAATAATAAGCCTCTTATCTAGCTGTTGAAATTTGGAACTTCAAGACAATCGTGAATCTAAAGTTAGCAAGAGATAAGGGGACATAGTCATTAAACCAGAGTGAGAGTTATCTCATGGTCCGTGTGCTTTCTTTCCATAGGAAAGACCTGGAGTTAGCCAGATAATTTGGACCTAGTTTTTTTTGTTTTTGTTTTTTAAATTTTAATTGGCAGATAACTACTTTACAGTATCCTGTTGATTTGTGCCATACATCAAGGATATGTCCTCTCTTTTAGACCTCCCTCCCACTTCCCATCCCATCATACCCCTCTAGGTTGTCACTGAGCATCTGGGTTGAGCTCCCTGCGTCATACAGCAAATTCCCATTGACTATCTGTTTTACATACGATAATGTATGTTTCCATGCTACTCTCTCAATTCATTCCGCTGTCTCCTTCCCCAGTGTCCACAGTCTGTTCTCTATGTCTACATCTCCACTGCTGCCCTGCAGAGTCTCTCATCAGTACCATCTTTCTAAATTCCACATATCTGCATTAATATATCATGTTTGTTTTTCTCTTTCTGACTTGCTTCACTCTGTATAACAGGCTCTAGGTTTATCCACCACCTCGTTAGGACTGACTCAAATGTGTTAGGACTTAGTTTTTATATCAGGCAGAAGAGCCAAGAGCTGGACTGGCACAGCAAATAGAGTTAGTGGAGAATGTTGGGAGAAGTCAAACCTGCTGTGGGCTAGGACGGCAACAGCAGGGACGGAAGTGCCCTGGGGGAGGCCATGGGAGAAAACCCCAATAGACTCAGCATTTAGGATGCTGGCCCAGGGGACCAGGTCTGTTGGGCTTAAACAAGAGCATCTAGAGAAAAGGAAAATCGAATGTACTCTTAAACCAGAGACGCACACTCAGAAATCTCAGAGGACTCAACATTTCTTAGGGAACCAGCATTTCTTAGAAGCTTCATTAAAGCATCAGTGAAATCTCTGATGATCATCAAGATCCTAAAATCCTAGACTCTTTGGTTTGAATGGATCTTAGACATCATTCAACTCTGGGCTACTCAGGGTATTTCCTACAGATCCGTGCTGTCCATGGCTCTTTATTACTTATCTACGAGAATAAAATATGGAATCTGAGAGGAACCGTTGAGGCACTTTGATAGTTGCTCCATGTTGGGGCATATCCAACTTCCCTGGGTGGCTCAGACGGTAAAGCGTCTGTCTACAATGTGGGAGACCTGGGTTTGATCCCTTTGATAGTTGCTCCATGTTGGGGCATATCCAGGTCAGTGGACTAGTTTTGCTGAACAGGGTATCAACCAGTCAATGTTTTCAAACTCAATTGATGAGTCACAAGTCGCATGAGCTACTAGTTTTTTGCTGTTCCCTTGTACTGGTCTGGATTGATTGGGAATTTAAGGACAAGCAAAGAAAAACAGATTTGGTTCCTCACCATGAAGACTTTGAAAATCCCATTAAAGAGCCTATTTACATATGAGAAGATAGCTTATTTATTCAATGAAGTTTAGAAGGATAGTGGCAGAAACACAATGATACTCTAACAACAGTTTTTTTCAATTAAGCAAATTATGTCCAATATACTCTTATTTTCTAACACAGGGAAAGCATATAATATGTTTTAACAGTATTTCTTTAAAAATATCAACCATTTGAAATCTTTGGGCTTTTAAAGGTTTAATCTATCATCCACAGAATCCACCAAGTGAGATTTTGCCTTGTATACAGACACAACTGCCTCACCCCCACAGAAGATGGATTTAACACTCAGACTTTGTTGTTCTCTTGAGGCATTGTTTTGTTTCTGGGAATTATTAAAGACTATAGGGTCAGGCTAAATGGCAATTTTATGGGTCAGTTTTGCCCAAGGCTCTCTCTAATAGTGAGCTGGATACTGAAGAAACTCTTGTGGGCCCTTATGATGCTGTTTAGGGCACAGTTTGTAATAATAGTCTAAATGGGGGCTCCACAGCTAATGAAACTCTAGGGGCCTTGCAGTGTGTCTGAACCTCCTTCAGTGCCCAGTTTGTTCCATTGAGGGGTGTGGGTCCAGGGAGTGCAGAGCGTAGGTGTGCCCGTGGACACCCTATACCCACTTCCATGACGTGCAGAGACAGATCACACAGTAAATACGGACACTTCTCCCACTGCCCTGCGTAGGTCAGGCTGGTTTTCTCTTATGAGTTGAAATTTTGAACCAGCTGGAAGTAGATAATATCATGGTGGTCACACCACCACAAGGATAACCATACTTCACCTGTGAAACATTACACATGTATCTCATTGGGTCCCCACCATGATCCTATAGGATTGACAAGGCAGCTACTCTTCGATCCTTTGTTAAGAGGAAGGACAATAAAGGGTGCAAAGAGATGGAACAGATGCCGATTTTATCCGTCATTGCAAACTTAGATCCACGCACACGCGTCCTCCATTGTCACTGTCCGCTTCTCTGCCACCATCATCTTGTCACCTGGGCATTTGTGGAAGCCTAGCAACAGTCTCCTTGCTTCATGCTTAGCCCCTCCAGTTCCTCTTGCCTGGAAAACTGCATGGACGGAGGAGCTCATAGGCTACAGTCCATGGGGTTGCAAAGAGTTGGACACGATTGAGTGACTTTACTTTCCTTCACCTGACTGCAAGGTTGCTGAGGACCAGGTCCAGGGAAATTTGTTTTACCAGTGACCATTCAGCCCATAGCTCACTGCCTTCCTCAGAACCAGACCACTAGACGTATTTGTTAAATAGGGAGGGGATGATGGACCCAGGAAGGCACAGATGGCCAACAGTGGTGTGAGATGGTGCCGCTCTGCCTCTGAAATAATTCCTGATTCCCTCTGGTTTTCTTGCTGAAAACACAACCGAGGGTTCCTGGCGGAGCCTGTAGCTGGGCACATAGTGGGAGCTTAATACACCTCTGAATACATGGACTAGTGTGTAATGAAAGAGCAAGTGGTAAGCATGCATCCTGACAGACCCCACGGCTGGGCTTTCTTTGTGCATATGGTGTTAGAATGTCCCAGCCCCCAAGTTGCACTACCCTCCTCCCTGCTTTAGTGGGCTGGATAACCACCCCTTCCCCCCGCCACCTGCACACACTGCTGCCCTTGCATCAAAGAGCCTCTGACCTGTCTTGTCTCTTTCTCTTGCCACTGCTGAAGTCTGTTCTGAGTGAGGAAGCAGCGTGGTTATAAAACAAAAGCCCCGGTGTTTTTCTTTTCCTGAAGAATACCATCAGGGCGAAGGCTATGATTAATACACATAATTGAAACAAATGGCAGCTAACTGCAGAAAACCATCTACCAGCTGTTGGAGGAAGGAAATTGCTGACAGCCGGTCCCCATTGAGTGGCTACCAAATGAGCGGAGCTTCTAGGAGCAGCAAAGAATACACATCACCCTCCACGGCCCTCCAGGGCTGCTGCTCGGGGCAGAGAGGCCCCAGGGACTCTGGCTGTGTGTGAGCTTCACCATCCAGCTGTGATGTCATCGGGTGAGCTTCACCATCCAGCTGTGATGTCATTGGTTCTTGGGGCCGGGGCATGGGGCGGGGCGTTTTGTGTCTGGGGGATGACTTGGCGGGAGGTGGCTCTGTCCCGTGGGACGGGCTTATGGGATCCTTCTCTCCCAGGCAGCACTACTGCAGATTCCGGGATGGATCTCCTTATGAGGAGAGAAGATGCTTCTTTCACACGTCTCTCCTTCCCCTTGCTCAGCCATCCTCTGGTAGTGGGGTGGGGAGACCGGCAGGCAGGAAGAAGATTTGGGTTCTTGCTTTCAGTCTGCTTCTTGATCTTGATCAGACCTTTGACCTTCTGAAGCTCAATCTGTAATGTGAGATAGCAGACTGAGAGATCTCTGTCTATATGTATACTATCATGTAAGAAACGAATCGCCAGTCTATGTTCGATGCAGGTTGCAGGATGCTTGGGGCTGGTGTATGGGGATGATCCGGAGGGATGATGTGGGGTGGGAGGTGGGAGGGGGGTTCATGTTTGGGAGTTCATGTACACCCCTGGCAGATTCATGTCAATGTATGACAAAACCAATAGAGTACTGTAAAGTAAAATAAAGTAAAGTGGAAGCTCTAAAAAAAAAAAAAATCAGAGGGTGGCAAACAAACAAACAAAAAAAGAATCAGTGAGGAAAACAAGGTATATATATATATATATATACACACATATTGTAAGTATATATATGTGTTTATATACTTTATCTATGTAGATATTTCTCTCCTATCATCCTTCTCTGCCCACCATTTGACAGCACCCCAAAAGTTATATGGTCCTTGTGTCAGGGTTGAGATGTGTCTGGCTAAGCTCATACCTAGTTCAGGTACAGGCTTTTGTGAACACATAAATCAGAAGCCAAGAAACCTGAAGCCGGACACACTCAGTGCATGCAAGCTTCTTCAGGGTGCCACGCTGGAGTTAACACATGTACTTTATTTTGTCCGTGTCATAATTCACTCAGTTATTCAACAAGTATTCAACATGTACAATTAATATATGCAAGATGGAGGGAATCCCAGAATCAGCAAATGAAATTGGTTTCTACGTGATATAGTAAGTACGAAAAATATCCATCTGGCAAACTAAGTATAGGAAAGATCCAATGAACACTCCCTCCCCTACACTCTGTCAACTTCCCTTCTGCTCCACATTAACAAGTGTTCCAGGGCAGCTTCTGCCGACGACACGTGAGATAAACGTCAGCCATGTCTTACTTGCACATATACTTTTGCTTTGACAAAAGCAAAACATCTCAGACACCAAACAAGTGAGAAGCAAAGCCTTGGGCTAAGGTGTGCCATGGTATTTGATGCGGCTGTTTCCTCTGGGTCTTCGGCAGTGAGAATGGTGTCCTGCGGCACACCTACCCCAGCATTACTAAGAAAGTCAAAGTGGTCATCGCCCAGTCTTGTCTGACTCTTGGCGACACCATGGACTGTAGCCTGCCAGGCTCCTCTGTCTATGGGATTTTCCAGGCAAGAGTACTGGAGTGGGTTGCCATTCCTTTTTCCAGGAGATCAAACCCAGGTCTCCTGCACTGCAGGCAGATTCTTTACCTGAATCTGGCACACGTCTGAGCCATCAGGTGTGATCACTAGGAAGGTGAGTGCAGAACTCGGGCCCAGATGTGCTGGGAAGTCAGCCGAAGGGCAGTAGCAGCGGCAGGCCAGCTTTGGGATCGAGTCCGCCATAGCCCCCATCCCTCTGGAAGCCTGTCTGCTCTGTGAGTGCTGACTCTGGAAGTGCACGCTCCGAGTGAGTATCAGGGCCTCGGAAACAGCCGAGAGAGAAGGTTCTCCCAGAAGAACTCACCTTAGTGAGCTTCCTCCTGTGCTCTCTGCTGTTCATCATCTCTTTATCCTCAAACAATCCAAGATGTAATGCTCTCTTCTTTGTATGAATAAGAAAACTGAGGATCACAAGAATTAGATGGGTTTCTTCAAGGTAACCCTGTTAGTTGCAGGCATCAATAGTAACATTTTTTTTGGGGGGGGGTGCTTTGGTGCCAAAGAAGAAAAAACAGTTTCTTTCTTCAAATAGCAGGGGACTTTGGTAGGGATTAAACGGGGAAAGAGCATTATTAGAACTTTGGGAGTTTCACTTCTGTCTCTGCCCTCTGATTATTTCTGTGACTTTTATGTGTGACTCCCTAATGGGGTAGCCAGTCAATTTTGGAACNGCTTTGGTGCCAAAGAAGAAAAAACAATTTCTTTCTTCAAATAGCAGGGGACTTTGGTAGGGATTAAACGGGGAAAGAGCATTATTAGAACTTTGGGAGTTTCACTTCTATCTCTGCCCTCTGATTATTTCTGTGACTTTTATGTGTGACTCCCTAATGGGGGTAGCCAGTCAATTTTGGAACCTTATATAAGTGACCTTTAAACCCGTTACTGTTTGCAACCAAGATCGTCTCCTTGAGGAATCCCATCAGGGAGGGAGGAGCATTATCCAGAAGCCTCCATGTGCTGCTCTGGTTTTCTTCAGGGCACCTCCGCTACTCAGGTGAGAGTCACAGGACGTGACCGAGAGCAAAAGCCACTGAACGTTGGGAAAAGGTTGGGGAGCCGTACCCTCTTGCCACACTGTCACTTTTCACGTGGATAACCTTGCTTCTAAAATTACATTTTGAATTTTCCATTTACTCTCACTGCTATGGAGTGAATGTTTGTCCTTCCCCCAACCCCTCGAATCCATATGTTGAAGCCCTAATGCCCAATATGACTGTATTTGAAGAGGGATCAGGTTTAGATAGGATTACAAGGGCAGAGTCCTCAGGATGGGATTAGTGCCTTAAAAGGAAGAGAGGGACTTTCCTGGTGGTCCAGCGGTTAAGAATCCACCTGCCAGTACCAGGAACATGGGTTCGATCCCTGTTCTGGGAAGATCCCATAGGCCACGAGGGAACCAGGCCCTTGGGCCAAAACTGCTGAAGCTCACGCCACCCTTGAGTCCACGCTCTGGAACAAGAGAAACCACAGCAACGAGGAGCTCATGCACCGCAGCAGAGGGTAGCGCTCACTCACTGCAGCTGAAGAAAGCCGTCACGCAGCAATGGCCACCGGGCACAGCCAACAGGCGAAAGCCGCTCAGTCCCAGGCACAGCCAACAAGCGAAAGCCGCTCAGTCAGGTCCTGTCCCACTCTTTGCGACCCCAGGGACTGTGGCCTGCTGGTCTCCTTTGTCCGTGGAATCCTCCATGCCAGAATACTGGAGTGGGTAGTAAGCAGTTCCCTTCTCCAGGGGATCTTCCCAACCCAGGATTTCGAACCCAGGTCTCCTGCATTGCAGGGAGATTCTTGATCATCTGAGCCACCAAGCCAAAAATACTACTAATAAAGAAATCGATAAAAAGGCACAAAGACAGAAATATAGATCAATGGAACAAAATAGAAAGCCCAGAGATAAATCCACACACATATGGACACCTTATCTTTGACAAAGGAGGCAAGAATATACAATGGAGTAAAGACAATCTCTTTAACAAGTGGTGCTGGGAAAACTGGTCAACCACTTGTAAAAGAATGAAACTAGATCACTTTCTAACACCACACACAAAAATAAACTCAAAATGGATTAAAGATCTAAATGTAAGACCAGAAACTATAAAACTCCTAGAGGAGAACATAGGCAAAACACTNGTCTCAAGTGAGGATTCAGGAAGAAGACAGCCGTCAGCAAACCAGGATCTTACCGGGCACCTGGTAATCCGCCAGCACCGTGACCGTGGACTTCTTAGCTGCAGACAGAGAGAGACACGTTTGTTGTTAAGCTCCTCAGTCTATAGGATTTCATTAGAGCAGCCCTCGGTGACTAAGAGGCCTGCCTATTAGGTGAAACAGGGCTAGGAGGTACCTTCCAGGTGTGTGTGGGGGGGTCAGGGGGCGGACCTTAATTTATTCCCTTGGGAATAAGTTAGCAAGTTGGCATCCTGATGGTAGGATCTGATGAAAGGAGCAAGAGTGCATTTGAAATTGTTTCAACTTTGCAACACTTTTTATCATTTCAGACACACACAGATAGAATGTTTACTGAGATGTTGCCCTGGCCCTTTGCATAATATTTGGATAGCACCGTCCTTTGCTGCATGCAGATAACGTGTTAGATGGCTAGAAAAATAACCTGCTTGAACTCTTCTCATTTATTCCCCCTCCCTTTCGTATCTTTGTTCACAGTAAACACATCAATATAGAGCAGCTAGAAAATGAATACTTCTCCAGCAAAGGTGCATGTGGGTTTTGGTGGATGCTACTGCATCTCAGAGCAGCAGATATGGCAGAAGGGGGAATCACTGAAAAAGCAGGCACACCTTTTCCTGGAGTGGACAGTGGTGGTGGTTTTGGTGTCTGGGCATCAGAATGTGGAGGAAGATGAGAGAACCATATTAAGTTTATGCTACTGGAAATGACATTGAAAGCCAAATCAGAAGATGAGGATGGTGATTTGTTGAGAGAAGAAGTCGCTCAGTCGTGTCCGACTCTTTGCAACCCATGGACTGTAGTCTACAAGGCTCCTCTGTCCATGGAGTTTTCCAGGCAAGAGTACTGGAGTGGGTTGCCATTTCCTTCTCCAGGGGATCTTCCCCACCCGGGGATCGAACCTGGGTCTCCAGCATTGCAGGCAGACACTTTACTGTCTGAGCTACCAGAGCACCCTAGAATGGTGATTTGTTGAGTGCTTACTATATGCCAGGTTCTGTTGTAAATGCTTTCCATGTCTTCGTTTATATCTCACTGCAACCTCAGGTGAGACTGGCTGTTATTATTCTTATACCCATTTTATAGATGTGGAAAAGGAGGCTTAGTGAGTTTAAATAACTTCCCCGGTTCACATCGGTTAACCATGAGGGTCAGTGTAAGAGACCCACAACTCCCTGCAAGATATCAAACAAGTTAAGGGTTCCTGTTTGGGAGGGATTGTGATTCTGGAAATTCTGATCTTTGAACTGCAGAAGCACCTGCCAGCATTTTAAAGGAATGTTTAATTCCTCGGCGTTATCAGCTGTCAGAGTAAGGAAGAGCATGGACTACTTGGGTGAAGATTGAATCGGAGCCACGTGCCGTCTAGTTCCAGAACCCGAATGGCAAAGAACCAGCAGCATTTAGAGTGTGAGGAGATATTTTTGGAGCGCTATCTGCTCTTGCATTGTCCCCCAGTTATGTGAAGCACCTAGAAAAAATTTTTTCTGTTTTTCAGAAAAATAGATTTCTATTTTCATGAAGAAAGAAGACACTTAGTATTTTCTCCTCCTTAATAAAATCCCTTAAATGTTGACTTCACTAACTATATAGTTTCCTAATTTAGTCATGTTAATCTGAAATTAACCTTTGAACATTGTGGATTGGGGAGGATTTATAAAACCATGTGAGAAAATGGCCATTCTGTTTTGTGGGGTCAAGTTAGTGAATTAGTACCTATCCCCACTATTCAGGGCAGTTATTTATATTCAAGTAACAAGTGTGCTAATTACGAAAGAAAATTCATTTTTAAGTCTCTTGTAAGATTTCCACACACATACAGCATTGATCTTTTTTCCTTTATATCCTTAGAGATAATAAAATCAGCATTTATTTCAAAGTGCATTTGTTAATTTTTAAAAATTGTCATACTGACCTTTCTTCCAGTTAGGATGACTTAGTGAGACTCTTGTTCTGTTAAGTTGTGTGTTAAGTACCATTGTTCTTGCTTGAATTTTCTGCCTCAGAGCCCTCTGTTTTGTTTGATGCCGTTACTTGCTTCCATCTGTTACTGGGGATAGCTTTTTAAAAGCTGCCACTTGGGAGCAAGGTGGACTGACCTCTGAAGTGAGTTTGGACATTTGGATACTTATGACAGGGATTGGCACTGGGTGGGTGGTAGACTCTTACAGATTTAAGTACAGAGGGTATACTTACAACCGATCAGCTCTAAAGCGTTGGTGCTCTGAGAGGAGGCTTTTCTGGGTGGCAATAAAATGTCATTTTGAAATTTAAAGTTAAAAGGTGAAATGGGATGGAGCTGGGTCAGTGCCTTGTGATCCTCTGAATTAGTGATGACTCGGAAATTCCACCTCCCGCCCTCCGGGTGGGGGGGGGTGAACAACCTTTGAGACAGCATCCACTGCCCACAGGTGTCACCCAAGACAAAACCCATGTGTGACTTAGGACAAGAAAGAGACGTGTTGCAAAATGGTGACGGGAGAAGTATTGAAAGGATGCTGGGGTGCAGCTCGTTCACTCCCTGCAGGCCTTTTGTTCGCTGATGGCTTTGTGATCATGTAAAGTTCAGCTGATTTGTCTTCTGGTCCTCCCGAAGCTTTTCACTGTGGCCAGAGAGCATGCTTGGGAATCTGGGGCCTGGGAATCCCTTAGAGAATTTTTCTCTCTTCCCTTTGGCCCCCGAAAGTAATCTTGAGCTTTGGGGAAAAAAAATCCTAGGAAAACTGAATAGTATTCTGTTGATTTCCGTACTCTCATAGAGCTTACAGTCAGCACTGCTTTTTTTTGCTTGTGTGTTTAATTAATTTATTTTAATTGGAGGCTAATTACTTTACAGTATTGTAGTGGTTCCCACCATACATTGACAGGAATCAGCCATGGGTGTACATGTGTCCCCATCCTGAACCCCTCTCCCACCTCCCTGCCCCTCCCCTCCCATCCCTCAGGGTCATCCCAGAGCACTGCTTCTTAATGTGGTGCAAAGACACCCCACACACACACTCCCCCTCCCCCCCAATGAGTGGAGGGTGATTTGGGCAGAGTAGGGAAGGCACTCGGGGTTATTAGCACGTGCTTCTCTTCCAGCAAGGCTGTGAGCTAATGTAATTAGTGGGAGAAATGTTCGGGATTGTGTATTTCTTGACTTTTTCCTATTTTCATTTCTTAAACCTTGCAAGGCAGAAGTTTTGTCNCAATGAGTGGAGGGTGATTTGGGCAGAGTAGGGAAGGCACTCGGGGTTATTAGCACGTGCTTCTCTTCCAGCAAGGCCGTGAGCTAATGTAATTAGTGGGAGAAATGTTCGGGATTGTGTATTTCTTGACTTTTTCCTATTTTCATTTCTTAAACCTTGCAAGGCAGAAGTTTTGTCTTAGAAATTGCTGTCCTCTTGCATTAAGGTTCTTTGAAGCAACCGATGTGACTTGTTTTAAGATTTAAAGTGTAACTTTTCACAGGCTGTTAACAGTGAGCGCTGTTGCTGTTTGGTTGCTAGATTGTGTCCGACTCCGCAACCCCATCGACGGTAGCCCACCAGGCTCCTCTGTCCCTGCGATTTCCAGGCCAGAGGAAGTGCTGCTTTAAAATAGGTGGCCATTTACTTAAGAAAGGGCTTTGACTGTCTCTAAAGTGTGGGAAATTCTTTTTGTCCAGCAACACGTGAAACTCTCAAATTGTCAGTTGACTTGTGTGCTGATGTATCTTAGTCCCCCTCTCTTTAGGCAGAGCATTTATAAAGGACTGGCGGTTGTAGATTCCATTCTCTATGCTAGCACACATGCCCCTCCCAGCCTCTTACCAGCTGAGCCACCAGGGACAGATTGCAGAGCCTCCACTCTCATGTCTGGAGAACACAGACCGTGATGACCATGCCTGCCTCTCGGAGTTGCATAGCACCAGTCAAGTAGGGGAGTATGGTGCTCAGTGTGTGGTCAGAGCCAGTTACTGCCATTATTATTAATTAGTGAAAAGCTAACAAATCAATGTAAGGGGACAAATCACTTGGAGCTCCTGCGCCAGAGGGTCCATTTAGCCCTTGACCTCCAGCAATACTCAACTTCACTTTCCTTTGTATAGCTTGTTAGGTGGTGAGCTTTCCTTCACTTCTCTAACCAGGGCGGGGCGGGGTGGTATTGAGACTCAGCTGTGTCTGAAAAAGCATTCTGTCAGCATAGTTCATGGCATATTCAATTGGACAGAGAAATGAAATCCATCTCTTACAGATCTGCAGCAAACTGTCATCATGGGTGCTCCCTAAACTGTCCAGAGGTAAAGGGGTGTAGCGTTATTTTTTCCCCCTTCAAAATCAATGTAAAACTTAGAAAAAAGAATTCTCTTTTGTCTTTAGACATGTTTGTTTGTTCTGAGCTCTGTGAAAGTGAAGATTGCTCAGTTGTGTCCGACTCTTTGTGATCATGTGGACTGTGTAGCCCACCAGAATTCTCTGTCCATGGAATTTTCCAGGCGAGAATATCAGCGTGGGAGGCCAGTCTTTTCTCCAGGAGATCTTCCTGACCCAGGGAATGGATCTGGGTCTCCCGCATCGTAGGCAGAGCCACCGGGGAAGTGGTTGGATGTATATATTCATCTCCCCAGATGTGGTCTAAATCAGTGTCAGGTAAAAGTTACCAGTGCGTTTCAGCTGAGAAGGGGAAGGGATGCTGTTTGCCAGGTGGGAGTGACACAAGGCATGTGTTCGTGGGGTCTTCGGAGGGCCTTGAAGGGTGGATGTGAGGCTGTTGACAGGTGGCAGGCTCATGTGTGTTACTGAGACAAGGAGCTCTGCATTCAGGGAGTCCTGGCCCACTTGGCGTGCCTGTCAAGGCTGCAGGCAGAGCAGTGCCTTCTTACATGTCACCAGCTATTGTATGCCGTCGCTGCTTCCTTTCTTGCCCTTTTCATTTCCCTTCACAAGCATGGTTCTCAGATTCACTAACAGCCTTTTCATGACTGCTGCAGCCGTCAGGATGAGCAACAAAGAGGCCAGAGAGAATCCAGTCTTCTCGTGCTTGCCCCTCTCCACTGTGTTGGCTTATCTTTTGTTTCCCCTCTGTTTTTTTCTTTTAAAGAGAGTTACGTGGTGCTGCTCTGCATCAGGGTAGAGTCTCTTTGCCCCCCTTCTTCATTCTCTTTTACTGCTTTTAATTGTTTTGGTGCTTTATTTTTCCCTGGACTTGAGCACGATGGGAAAGGTCAGCTGTCAGAAGAGGGGCTGAACACGGCTGATAAGGCTTTCAGGAGATTGCAGGGGAGTCATTCAGCAGCGTTCCCGCCCTGAAGTCCTAGAGTCTCCACTGATGCAGGGGGAAAAGGAAAGGAAGCTCAGAGTAGCAGAGGTAACCCACATTGAGGGCGTGGCTTAGCCACGTGAGCTCTGGGCAGAGTGCTGCTTACCCAGAGTCCTGCTTACCCAGAGCCCTTCTCCAGAGAAAGGAGTTGCCCAGAAACCTGGGGACTCTGGGACATGGATGTAATGTGTATCTGGATGTGACACGTGTGCAGGAGGGAGAAAAAACTCAAGTGAGAACTCGGCATCCAGCATCTTGGAGATCAAACTTCTGGAGTTGGCCCTTCAGTTACTGAGTTCACGTGTCCACCCCGTTGTTATTTTGCAACTAACTCACTTACATAAAAACCAGAAAGCCTGGGTTTTTGGTCTTGCCTCAATTGCTAATTGCTTTGGACAAATGCTGAACTGTGCTAGGCTTGTATAAAGAAGTAGAAAATGATTTTCAAAGTACCTTCCATCGCTAACGGCTAAATTTCACTTTACCAACTCTACCTGCAAGGCATCAGTGAGAAGCATATCCTTCCTGGGACATGGATGTGAAAACGTGTTAATTCCTTTTTCCCTCAGTGCCTTGAGGTAAACCCCAAATCATGGTTCTTGGGATTCATCCGTGTAGCCTGTCCATCAGGATATTCATGGTGAGCGTTTAAGGAAATGGTACACATCTGCAATGGAAAAAAAGAGAATAGATTGTATGAATAGTAATATCATTAGGCTGCAATAATTCTCTGTGTTTTTTCAAAACCTGGTCACACTTCAGGATGACCCAGTTGGAGGATACTATCCACTTTAGCCTACCCTAGAAATGTGATAGGGCTTTCTGTTTTCACTCTTGACCTCCGACGTGACTAGTGCTCTCAAAATGTGGTGCCTGAATGGATGGCTAAGTGATCAGGTGAGTGACTTACAGGCTTCAGGTAACACACTGTCAGCTCTCTTTCTTTGAGTCTCAGTAATGATTACACGAGGCTTCTCAGGTGGCTCAGTGGTAAGGAGTCCATCTGCCTACAATGCAGGAGACCAGGCTTGATCATTGGGTTGGGAAAATCCCCTGGAGTAGGAAATGGCAATGCAGTCTAGTATTCTTGCCTGGAGAATCCCATGGACAGAGAGCCTGGCTGGCTACAGTCCAGGGGTCCCAAAGAATCAGAACTGCCTAAGAGACTAAACAGCAGCAACAATTATTGGATACAATGTGGGCCTTGGGCAGATAATGCCGAATGTGAAAGGTGTGTAATCCGGTTATATTGGTAGGTCTGCTGTCTTGCCATAGAAACCAGCAGATGCATAAAACTTAGCTAGCTTGAGAGAGTCATCAAAGAGGGTGCCTATCCAAACTGGCTACTCCTGATCTCAGGAGAAGGGCTTTTATATAAAGCCCGACTCTTTTTTTTTTTTTAAATGAAGTATAGTTGGTGTATAGTATTACATCCATATGGGCATACAATATAGTGATTTATAATTCTTAAAGGTTATGTCCACTTAGTTATTGTAAAATATTGGCTGTGTTCCCTGTGCTGTATAATATATCCTTGTAGCTTATTTTATACATAATTGTTTGTATCCCTTATCCCTCATCCCAAAATTGTCCCTCTTTAGTTCCCTCTCCCCACTGGTAACCACTCATTTGTCCTGTACATCTGTGAGTCAGCTTCTTTTAAAAAAAGATTTATTTATTATTTGGCTCCGCTGGGTCTTAGTTGGGATACTCAAATCTTTGATCTTCATTATTGCATGTGGTATGTCTAGCTGTGGTATATGAGATCTGCTACTGCTACTGCTAAGTTGCTTCAGTTGTGTCCAACCCTGTGTGACCCCATAGATGGCAGCCCACCAGACTTCCCCAGTCCCTGGGATTCTCCAGGCAAGAACTCTGGAGTGGGTTGCCATTTGCATGAAAGTGAAAGATCTAGTAGGGATGAAATCCAGGACCCTTACACTGGGAGTGCAGAGTCTTAGCCACTGGGCCCTCAGGGAAATTCCTCTTTTTTTTGTTATATTCACTAATTTGTTGTATTTTTTAGATTCTACAAATAAGTGATGTCTTACAATTCGTCTGATTTATTTTACTTAGCATAATGCCCTCTACGTCCATCCATGTTGTTGCAAATGGCAAAATTTCATTCTTTTTTTATGACTAATATTTATGTGTGCGTATAAATATATATGTGTGTTAATATACATATACATTTAGCAATGTAAGTATCGCTAAGTCCCTTCAATCATGTCTGACTCTGACTGTAGCCCACCAGGTTCCTCTGTCCATGGGATTCTCCAGGTAAGAACACTGGAGTGGGTTGCATTTCCTCCTCCATATTTTTGTGTGTGTATATGTATGTACTATTTGTAAGGCCTCCCCAGACAGCCATTTTGCTTTTTTGAATTTCTTTTCCATGGGGATAGTCTTGATCCCTGTCTCCCGTACAATGTCACGAACCTCATTCCATAGTTCATCAAGCACTCTATCTATCAGATCTAGGCCCTTAAATCTATTTCTCACTTCCACTGTATAATCATAAGGGATTTGATTTAGGTCATACCTGAATGGTCTAGCGGTTTTCCCTACTTTCTTCAATTTAAGTCTGAATTTGGTAATAAGGAGTTCATGATCTGAGCCACAGTCAGCTCCTGGTCTTGTTTTTGTTGACTGTATAGAGCTTCTCCATCTTTGGCTGCATAGAATATAATCAATCTGATTTCG
>SJYX01006371.1:251049-265840 GCA_006410675.1 Oreotragus oreotragus
GGGATTGGGGGCAGGAGGAGAAGGGGACGACCGAGGATGAGATGGCTGGATGGCATCACGGACTCGATGGACGTGAGTCTGAGTGAACTCTGGGAGGTGGTGATGAACAGGGAGGCCTGGCGTGGTGTGATTCATGGGGTCGCAAAGAGTCGGACACGACTGAGCGACTGAACTGAACTGATATGTATGTACACACACAACATCTCCTTTTTCCATTCATCTTTTGATGGACATGTAGGCTGTTTCCATATTTGGCAGTTGTAAATAATGCTGCTGTGGACTTTGGAGTTCATGTATCTTCTGGTATTAGTGTTTTTAGGTTTTTTGGATATGTATGCAGGAGAGGAATCACTGAGTCATGGTAGCTCTGTTTTTAATTTTTTGAGAAACTGCCATACTGTGCAAAACCTAACTCTTGTTGCAGTAGAGGCAGCAATGAGATTGAAGTTAGACCCAATCGACCTTCATTCTAAATGCCTTTCTTGTCAGTTATTGTAATTGGATAGCCTTGAGTCTGTGAACCTCAGCCCCCACTTTGAAAACTGCAAATAATAGTACCTGAATAGATTATATTGTGAAGATTGTATTAAATGTCATGTGCATAATAGTTAAACCAGAGGTAAAGCCCCTGAAAGACAGTAAGCTTCAAAAATGGTAGTTGTCCTCATCATCATCATTATCACCATCACGTTCAACTCAGGGACTATGGACATTTTCTGGTATGTAAAACAGTGATAATGCCTACTCTCTAAGGCATCGTAGGATTGAAAACAATATTTGCAAAGGGACTCTCACTATTCCAGGCACATCGTAGAGAAGCAGTTAAGTTCTAGCTTCTTTCCTTCTCCTGTCTTTGATGCCATCATACTTTTCTATTTCATCTGACGATGGGGCACTATTGCCATTTTGTAAAGTGGTCCAGTGTCATTGAGGGGTGGTCCAGAGACCGCCGTTGTTTGGGAACCCATGGTTAATTCCGAATCTGTGGACTGAAGGATATGTCGATGGTAATTTAAGTTATGGTAATGATGTTCTGCTGTCTGCCTGAGTCCCATGTTGATTTTCGTTGATGGAGTCCATCTGTCATGAGAGGATCACTCCTGAAGAGAGATAAGACCACATTTCTGGGCCTTTAAATCAGAGAATGAGATTCAATCAGCTTCCTCTCAGACTTCAATTGCCACCATATCCAGATGCATCTTTGCTGATAGCTGTGTATGGGTGTCACCATATGATGGACAGGGAGGCCTGGCGTGCTGCGATTCATAGGGTCGCAGAGTCGGACACTGAGCGACTGAACTGAACTGAACTGATGTCTGGCAGGAATGAGCCAGAAGTTCTACTTGGGTTTTGTTGTTGTTGGTTTTTTTTTTTTTTTTGAGTCTTGGATGGTATTTTTGTATGTCTTAAGTTTCCTCGCTTTTCATTGTTCTGATTCATTCACTGACAAATTGTGGTCAGAAGCCTTGATCAACTGGGGATAATATGCAAATATGTCTGGGATGGCCTGTGTAGCCTCTTCATATCATAGTTGGATATCTATATCATTCCTGATTGTATCATAACCCATGGACAAAAGATGCGTTGACAAATCTTACCCATTAATTAACGTCTGAAGAGGATTACCATTTTGGTTTTATTGCTATCATGTTGTTTAGTAACTAATTCATGTCTGACTCTTTGAGAACCCACGGGTTGTAGCCCGCCAGGCTCCTCTGTCTGTGGGGTTTGCCAGGCAAGAATATTGGAGTGAGTTGCCTTTCCATCTCTTGGGGGTCTTCCCGACCCAGGGATCAAACTTGCATCTCCTGCATTGCAGGCAGATTGTTTACTGCTGAGCCACCTGGGAAGCCCTTTTATCCACATCATAGGAACTGTAAATATCCATCATAAATGGCTACACAAGAAAACTAAACCAATTCGAGCATCTCTTTCAGAGTCTTACAATCTCAATTTTGTGTGCCCTTTCTAATAACAAGTCAAATAATTTCCCCCTCTCTGTGAAACTTGAGCACACTTCTGACTGTACCCTCTGGACTCAGAGTCCAGCTGTTTGGCCCTGGAGCTTCAGTGAGCTTGCTGGTGTGATACAGCATCTGTAAATGGTTTATGAATCATCTGACTTAGAAGGAGGGTTACCGTTTTAGATTCAGTGCATCAGAAGAGGATTTCCTTTTTATGCTTTCATAATTAAGGGCCTTTTTTTTTTTTTAGCATTTATGTATTTGCAGTGTTTCAAATTTAGAAAATTCTTACATTTTCTCTATCATTCTAATGATCTGTATTCATATCCCAGGGTATGTGGTTAATACCTCTAAATGTTGAAAATCTACCCTTGTTGAGCAGATAGAGGTTACTATAAAAGCTGCAGAAGGATGCTTTACCAAATTAGATAATGTATGTGAAAGTGGCTTAGAATATGTGACAGAGTGTGCAAGTGTGTGTGTGCGTGTGTGTGCATGTGCACGCACACACACGCACATGTATTTAAATTAGTTCATCTCCTACAGGAATACTGTTGACAGAGGCCTTTGCAAAATATACCCAGCCCTCAGCAGGAGACAGCATCTAAAAGAAAGCATACAGTGTTTAGAGGTTGACCTTGGTGTGTATTTTGAATCTGCTTCATACTAGCTGTAGTGTTGAACATGTATTTCAGCCCTTGTGAATGTCAGTTTAATCATCTGTGAAATGGGGCTAATAAAACTTTATTTCATAGGGCTTCTATGAGAGTTAGATAAGAAACATACCAAGTATTCCAATAAAAAGACTCTCCTTCCAGATGACATATGAACACACAGAAGTGTTATTTCTATTAATTATACTTTGGTTCCTGGGTCGGGAAGATCTCCTGGAGAAGGAAATGGCAATCCACTCCAGCATTCTTGCCTGGAAAATCCCATGGGTGGAGGAGCCTGATAGGCTACAGTCCATGGGGTCACAAAGAGTCGGACACGACTGAGTGACTTCACTTTCACTTTCTGGTGGTTAGTGTTTTGAATTCTTGTAGCTCCAATCACCAAAAAAGTCTTGGTCAATTCTTGTCAGATAATATGTGTGTAGTGTTTGTTTATTCATACTCTCTCTGTGTTAAAGCCTGGACCATAATACAAATTCAATAAATATTAATACCTGGCCTTTTTACACAATGACAAAAAAAATTATACCTGTTAAAAAAGCTCTACTAATAGTCTGAGGTGAAGAAATGATGCAAATGAAATAAGCACTTTATTCTGGTTTTATTTAGTTCAGTTTATAATTGAATTTGCAGTCACTGAAGATTTTCTCCTTTATTTAGGTTTCCTGAATTAAGTCGCTGATTTGTAAGTCTGCCTGCATTTTAGAGAACTTTCCCTCTCCACTCCCTTTCAGCATACCCCATCCTCATCCACCTTCAGGTTCACTAAAAACTAAACCCTTTTGTTCAGTTACACAGAACCCTGAGCATCATCTGTCCCTTCCTGAGAGTCCTGGCATGGGACAGTTTTCATTTTTGTCAGCATCAGAGCCCATCTCCTACTGGCACCAGTATTTCTACAGGAGGAGAAGGAAATGCACACTTCATCATAAAGAAAGATGGAGCCCGCGTCTCCAGGATTTGCACCTCTGCATTGGCATATTTCTGCAGTTTGTGTCTCTGAATGGGGTTTTAATCGCCTTGGCTCGAGTGCTCAGCACTGAAAGCTTTAAGGGTACTGCAGAAATGGTAGATTAGCCACATTTAACAAAATAGAAAGTTTTCATTGTGCCATAAAAAGCCTTATTGATCTTGTCCAGGCATTGACTCCAGGGCCTTTTAACCAGCCATTCTGTCTAGACTTGCAGGCTAGCGCCCCCAGTGCTAACAAAGGAGGGCTGGGCTGCCTGCTGCCCTGGAAGGCCAAAGGGGTGGGCAAAGATTCAGGTTTCTCAGTGGGGGTTTTCTTAAAGAAGTAGAGTGATTTTATTCTGTCATTGGGAGGCCTGTGTGGAGACTTGTCCCCCAGACCCCAGCTGGCTTTCTCTGCCCCCAGCATTGGCTGCGGGGCTGTCACATGGCAGTAAACACAAATGTCTTCTCTCTCCTCCCTTCCATCAGCTTTTCTCCTCTTTCCTCCTAAGAAGCCAGGTTGAACCCTGGGATGCTGAGACACTTGGCAGTGGGTCTTCAGGAGTGGGCAAGGCAGGAGGAGAACCAGTTACTTTAGCATTGCTGTGATCAGTTCAACTTTATTTCAATTCAGTCTTCATTTAACACATTTTGGGGTACATGGGAGATTTTGAAAAGCTATGAATATCTGCCACTCACAAAGATACTGTGAAGGAGTTGACATCTACCTGTAAATAGCCAAAGGATTGTTCAAGATTGATCTGGTGATTTAGGTATCTTATCAGAATCATCTGCAGGGATTTAACTTTTAAAAAATGAATGCTTATATTTCAAACATAGAAGAGAACAGATCCTGTAGCAGAGGATATTATAAACATTGGCTTAGTTATTGCCCATATGGAACAAATCTTAATGTTTTGCCATTTTTGCTTTATGTCCTTTCATAAAGACAATCCTGTTGAATATCTCCCTATTTCCCTTTCATCTCTCCCTCCCCAGAAGTAAACGCTATGTGAAATTGATGGGTAGATTTTTTTTCTATTTTTGTTGCATATGAATAGTGCTGTAATATATATATAATGATTAGTGATTATTATGTGTGCGTGTGTGTGCATAAATCAGTGGAAGTAAAATTTATTGGCTACACACAGTTTATGCTCATTGTTTTCTGTTTATCTTGGGCTGAATGAAAGAAATATTTGGTAAAAGTCTTTAATACCTTGTATTGATTATTTCTTCCCTGTTGATCACCCAAATGAAGCTTGGCAGTCTCTCAGTATCCTCTAGTCATTTTGGACTAGTAACTATTTGAGCTCCTGAAATGTCTGCAGGAAATTTCACATAACACCAAATCTTTTTTTTTTTTTTTTTATAATTAAAGGTGTAGAATTTCACCAACAAGATGATTTAGATGTAGACTTTTTAAGGTAGGAAATAGATTAGGTCATCTTCCAAGGTTTCTTCTGACGTTACAGTGATGATTTATTATGGAGGACTTTTTACTTGTTTTCATCTTGAATGAAAAGAGAAATTTTACAGAAGTAAGTATTTTAAAATTCCATGTGAACTTAAAAACCCATGTATTGCTTCTACATATCTTAATGTCTCTTTGAATTTTCCCAAATTCTATGAACTTTTTGTGACCTTTATATTCCTTACTGAACATTATGTGTGAATACAGTGAGTCTTTAATTTAGTTAGCAATTAGGGTTAGTACCACTGTAAAAAAAAAAGTCACTTTAGATGATCTGCTTCCTGTTCTAGGATCATTCTGGATGCATTTCATTGTTATTAATTTTGTTTTTATCAAAATTACAGTCTTCCATCTTCTTCTCTCCTCCTCTGTGTCCCTAGTAATTTTTTTTTTTTTTTTGTCCTCATCAACTCTGTAGAATACAGTCTCACAATGAGATGTTAGGTACTCTGTACAATTGCCTTAGCTGTTGTGGATCTTTGATAAAAGATGGTAGTTAAAAAAAATAAACATGCAGCTTATTCTTTGAGGGCTGGGCCAAGGGTGAATGGTTATGTAGGTCTGTGGACGTGTGTACTTTCTGTATATTTTAATTCAAAAGCATCAAAACTCAGTCTAAAATTTTTCTTCAAGTTTGTGACCCTGGTTAAATTTTCACCATTCTGTTCACCCATATCCTCAGAGTAAGTTCAAGAAATGCATCTTAGTAACACAGTGGCACAGAGCTGGCTTTAGTATTATTGATAAAATCATCATATTTACTTATCATTGCCCTCATGCAGTTCCAGGTATGTCTGTTATCTTCAAGCAGTCCAGGCACTGGTCATCTGAGGTGACAAGTGGCAACCATAGTGTCCTGAATTAACTGAGGAACAGACACAAGAGTGTCGCTGGCAGTCGGGTCAAGGATCCAGACATTAGTTCCAGGGCTGGGAGAGCAGGGTTAGAGAATGTGGCTTTGATCTGCAGTCCTGCTGGACCTCCTGGTAATTTTCCCCCTGAATTAAACACAATCGCTCAGCCATAGGTTGAAGAGTTAGAAAACCCCAGGCCTTCCTTCTCATGTAGGGGCAGAGTCTACCTTGATAGACTTCACTGCGTGGTGGAGCCTAGAGGGGAATGCATGATTATCTCAGGAGGGGCAGAACTGAAGGAGAGAGAAAGACAAGGCATATGGAAGTAGTGACCACTGAATTAAGAAATACTGATCTATGGGCGTCAGACCGAGCAGACGATTGACTTCTTTCCTTGGAGGATTTGAATGGGTAAAGGAGAGAATGGTCCGTGTGTCACTCCAAGTGACTGCCTTCTGGAGAGTTTCGGGGAGGGGGATGCTTTCCTGAAGGCATGGGACAGGAAAATGGAGTTCCCTCTACAAGAGAGAGTCTGTTGTTGTGTTCCAGTGATGGTCTGACTCACAATTAAAATGAGAAGCCGGTAGTGAAAGAAGTGTAAATACAGTTTAACTCATGTAGCGCTGGTGGTTATGGGAAATAAAAGGCACAACATATCACATAAATTATTATCAGTGGGCCGGCAGGTAGATGCAACACAATTGCTTCAGGCCAGGGCCCCTCGGTCATCTCATTTTCTCTTGGCGGTGTCTCCTGGATTCCTCTTTAGCTCTCTAGGTGTTAGTCCATCCACTGGACCTGTTGATGCAATGCACTCACGAGCTGAAGCTCTCCTCTGCCGTTCTCCATCCCCGTGCCCCAGGAAAATGACTCATAAGGCTCCTGCCTGCAGCTTGAGCCTCATGCGCCTGCTCCTCTACCCACGCTGAATTTCTCACCATCCCCTGGGCACCCCATGCTTTTCTAATGACCCTACCAGTGAATCTATTGTTTCTTTTAAGTAGAACGTCATTCCTTCTTTTCTATGGTGAACTCTTACTCATATGTCAAGACCCATATCACCTCTTAAACGTTTACGACACTTGTAATCACTTTTTGTATGTGCATTATCAACATCAACAGCAACAGCTAATGTATCTAGGGCTGGGGACTGGGCTAGGAACTTTATCTGATTCATGTCTCACAGTGAATCTATGAAATACGTACTGTGGTTTTTCTCATTCTGAAGACTAGGAAAGTAGGAATTAGAGAAGTTAAGTAGTAAGCTGAGGTTTCACAGAGTTAGGTAAATTCCAGGGTTGGCTGTAAAACCCAGGTCTGTCCATTTCAAAGCCTTATTTTTAAATTCCATGTTATCAAGTCCACAGTTCCCCTGCACTCTGAGCTACAGGAGGGTGCCCTGTTTAATGTGAGTCCATGGCAGGGTCTGGCATTCTAGTTTCTTCAGCTTTATAATTTCTCTTCTTCAGTAAAATGGAGGTGAATTATTCCTATTCACACGGTACCTCATCTCATGCATAGTAGGTACCTGGAAATACTTATTCCTTGGATGAATAAACAGAAAATTTAGCTTTTATTATAATACAGTTGAGAGCTATGAGGTCTTCAGGATGCTCTTAGCTTTCTAGTGAATTCAGTGAAGTGTGATTTTCCAGGCCATTCTTTCGTGGACTCGAGGCAGCTCCCCTTGCCAAGATCCTGGCTGTTTATTTTCCAAGTGACAACTTGATTTACTATTTTCCTTCTCATCACTTTCAAGGAGCATCTGCAGGCTAGTGAGTGACCCAGGCAGCGTGGAAAAGTCCATTTGTTTCTCTGCTCTAACTCTCCTACAGTCTGTGGATAAGGATTAGAAATGGCCTCAGGAGGTCAGGTTTCCCGTGTGTGTTTTCTTTTGTAGTGCAGGATCGCTCACAAGAAGACAATTTGCTGTCTGCTGGTGCACTCTGCTTTTAAAATACTGTTTGGTGGGTGTGGCAGGTAAAGGATTCATCATTTGTCCTTGGTGGATGGCTCTGCGATTTGGTCCATGCAACTGCTTTGGTTGGCCCTAAAATACATTGTAAGGGAAATGGGACTGGAAGAAGCAAGAGGGCAGTCACTTGTGCAGTCCTGGTTTTCCTTCTTACTCAGCATGTTCCTTCCCTAATTCTAGCAGGAGATGTCCTTGGGTGATGTCTAACAGAATTCCCTCTAGGAAGCAGATTTCTGCTTTTCCCTCATTTTTGCAGATATGGTCCTCTCATAGCCCAACCGCTAACTTGGGTGTCTACCCATAGTTTGTCAGAAGCCCTTAGAGGTGGAAGTTGTTCTGTATGTTGGATGCTTAGCAGGTTGCATGGAAAACAGAATTGTGTGTGAACAGACTCACACCCATCCACCTTAACTTGTTCCTTTGCCAGCAAATGACAGACGGGCATTTCCCCTCAGGGTGACTTTCAGATGGACTGGAGATTCAGCCCCTGTAGTAACAAGTAGAACGGTTGTGGAATCATGGCCTTCTCAAGGGGTGTATTTCTGGTTTCTGTACCCCCCTGCCTTGGACCCGTGCCTCTCCCATCCTCCTCAGGGCTTCTTCGCTTGGGTAGAATTGCGTGATGTGTTAGTTTCCACCATAAGACCCTGAAACCTCTCATTGCAACTGCACCCATGGAGGAGGGACAAAACCCTGCTGAATCTGTGGATCAGAGGAATGGAGTCAGCGTGGCAGCCTCAGGACCACCTCCCTTTGTCTGCCAGGGAGGGCAGCAGTAGCTCATATTGTGTTTTGTGGCTCATTAGCTCCAGGGTGGGCCAGGCCGGGATGGCCAGCTGGGGTTATCTTTGCATCACTGCAAAATAAAGTACCAGGCTGCTGCGGAGGCCTATTGAAGGATGAATTCAAAAAGATGAGAGCAGGTTTTTTTTCTTGGAAAAACCTTTTATTTTATTTTGGGGTGCAGCCGATAAATAATGTTGCGATAGTTTCAGGTGAACAGCAAAGGGACTCAGACATGCATATATCTGTATCCATTCTTCCCCTCAAACTCCCCTCCTATTGTCCAGGCTCCCACATCCCACTGAGCAGAGTTCCATGGCTGTACAGTAGGACCTTGTTGGTTATCTATATTAAAATATAGCAGTGTGTACCTGTCCATCCCAAACTCCCTAACTGTCCATTTTCCCCATCCTTCCCCTACCCCCCAGCAATCATTGTGAGTCTGTTTCTGTTTTGTAAGTTGGTTTGTATAATTTCATTTTAGATTCCACATATAAGGAATGTCACACAATATTTTTCCTCCTCCTCTGTCTGACTTAGTTCACTCAGTATGACACTTTCTAGGTCCACCCATGTTTCTGAAAATGACATTATTTTATTCTTTTTTAATGGCTGCATAATATTCTATTGCATATCTATGTGCCTCATCTTTACCTGTTGCTCTGTCAGTGGGCACCTAGGTTGCATCCTTGTCTTGACTATTGTAAACAGTGCTTCAGTGAACACTGAAAAGTGAAAGTGAAGTCGCTCAGTCCTGTCCGACTCTTTGTGATCCCATGGACTGTAGCCTACCAGGCTCCTCTGTCCCTGGGATTTTCCAGGCAAGAATACTGGAGTGGGTTGCCATTTCCTTCTCCAGGGGATCTCTCTGACCCAGGGATTGAACCCTGGTCTCCTGCACTGCAGGCAGATGCTTTAACCTCTGAGCCAGGAAGGGAAGCCCTTCCTGGTGAACACTGGGGTGCAGGCAAAAGAGGAGAACAGTTTTGCCTGTGTCTCTGGAATCTGTCCTCAGAAAGCTGGCTCCTGCTTCCTTTTCTGGAACATAGCAGGTGCTCTGCTTGGGCCCAGTAGTTACAGCCATCCCAAAGGGGCTGGCATTCTAACAGGCTCTCCTCAGCAGCATCTAAACATTCCACTTCTAAGGCTCTTTCTCTGATGAGGGTGAAGAGGATGGTCTCGGCCTGGCTTTTTCCAGCCTGCTCCGCAGGGGGTTCTGAGTTGCGCTGGCCCGCTCCTGGATCCTCTGCTTGGGCTCCTGCTGCCTGAGTGGGTGCTCACCTGTCACTGTCAGCAGTGTTTCCTATTGGCAGAGGGGACTTCCTGCAGTTGCAAGACATCAGATACAGGGTCAGACCCCTGCTCCTCTGGGAATTTGAATTCCTGGCGAGGGTGGCGGTGGGCTGTGGTGGCAAAAGTGATGGAATGAGAATCAAGACTTCTGAGGTATTGGAACTGCTCTAAATGCTTCCAGGTGCCTTGGATAACCTACGTAAGCTGTGTGTCCCTCTTCCTTGCATTGGTGTAATCATAGCAAAGTAACCTCACAGACTGTTGAAGGAATACAAAGGATGATTAAGAAAGCATTTGGAAATATAGAATATTTTTAAAAATATGAGTAGAATCCCCCTTTACCCATTCCTGGGTTTCCCTGGTGGCTCAGATGATAAATAATCCACCTGCAATGCAGGAGACCTGAGTTTGATCCCTGGGTCAGGAAGATCCCCTGGAGAAGGGAATGGCAACTCACTTCAGTACTCTTGCCTGGAGAATTCCACAGACAGAGGAGCCTGGTGGGCTACAGTCCATGGGGTCTCAAAGAATCAAACATGGCTGAGCGACAAACTTTCATTTTTCACTTTACCCATTCTTGACCTGTTCTCACCTGAGCCCTTTCTCGCCCAGTGCTGTGTCCTTGTCCTCAGATTTTAACCTCTGGCCCTTGGCTTTCCATGGCTGCATTTGGATCTAAAATAACCAGACTTTGGCTTCTTCCTGTGGTCTCCAGGTTTTTAGAATCTCTGTCTCTCAAGTCCTTAGGTTGTCCCTTCAAGGAACTTTTGCCTCCATTCTTATCCAGTGAAATGCAAACCCCACTAGGTTGTATCAACGTTTGGGATGAAGCAGTTTCAGGCACCCCTTGGAAGAGTAGTTCAAACGTGTTTTCTTATTTTCACTGGGCCCTCTGCCTTCAGCTCTCATTTCTTTCCAGTTCACTCTCAACCCAACAGAAGCTGGACTGAATAATCTTATATTTAAAAAATGCAAATCAGATCCTCCATCCTTTCAGTAAAGTTAGGCATTGGTTCCTCAGGACCTTTAGAATAAAGTTCCTATTTCTTAATCTCACAGCCTAAGACATCAAGCTATCAGTAATCATAGGCCCAATTCAACAGAGATACGTATTTCTTTACACTTCTTAAGTTCCACACACACACCAAAGACTATTTTAATCTATTTTGGAATTTCTCAGAGAAATACTTCAGTTCAGTTCAGTCGCTCAGTCGTGTCCGACTCTTTGCGACCCCATGAATCGCAGCACGCCAGGCCTCCCTGTTCATCACCACCTCCCGGAGTTCACTCAGACTCACGTCCATCGAGTCCGTGATGCCATCCAGCCATCTCATCCTCGGTCGTCCCCTTCTCCTCCTGCCCCCAATCCCTCCCAGCATCACAGTCTTTTCCAATGAGTCAACTCTTCTCATGAGGTGGCCAAAGTACTGGAGTTTCAGCTTTAGCATCATTCCTTCCAAATAAATCTCAGGGTTGATCTCCTTCAGAATGGACTGGTTGGATCTCCTTGCAGTCCAAGGGACTCTCAAGAGTCTTTTCCAACACCACAGTTCAAAAGCATCAATTCTTTGGCGCTCAGCCTTCTTCACGGTCCAACCCTCACATCCATACATGACCACAGGAAAAACCATAGCCTTGACNTCCCAGGGTTGATCTCCTTCAGAATGGACTGGTTGGATCTCCTTGCAGTCCAAGGGACTCTCAAGAGTCTTCTCCAACACCACAGTTCAAAAGCATCGATTCTTCGGCGCTCAGCTTTCTTCACAGTCCAACTTTCACATCCATACATGACCACAGGAAAAACCATAGCCTTGGCTAGGCAGACCTTAGTCGGCAAAATAATGTCTCTGCTTTTGAATATACTATCCAGGTTGGTCATAACTTTTCTTCCAAGGAGTAAGCGTCTTCTAATTTCATGGCTGCAGTCACCATCTGCAGTGATTTTGGAGCCCAAAAAAATAAAGTCTGACACTGTTTCCACTGTTTCCCCATCTATTTCCCATGAAGTGATGGGACCGGATGCCATGATCTTCGTTGAATACAATTCACCATTATCAAATACACAACTTGGGTATCAACTATCCTTCAATAAAAAATAAGCTTAAAAAATATTATGCACTGATTTTTAATATATTCACAGAGTTGGGCACTAATCACCACAGTTAATTGTAGAACATTTTCATTACCTTCTCCATTCACCAAAACGCCCCGCACCCACTCGCAGCCCCTCCTCTCCCCCTGACCGCGGTCTTTCTCTCAGGGAATGAGGGTTAGTCACTCAGTTATGGCCAACTCTTTGCGATCCCATGGCCTGGAGCCCATTACGTCCTCTGTCCATGGAGTTCTCTAGACAAGAATACTGGTGTGGTAGCCATTCTCTTCTCCAGGGCACCTTCCTGAGCCAGGGGTCGAACCCGGGGCTCCTGCATTGCAGGCAGATTTTTCACTATCTGAGCCACCAAAGAAGCTCCGTCTTCCTCTACCTAGACAATCATCAATCTATTTCCCACTTCTGTGGATTTGCCTATTTCAGACATTTCATATTAATGGAATGGGCTTCTCTTACTTAGCGTGGTGTTTTCAAGGTTCATCCGCATTGTAGCATGTCTCTCTGTATCATTCCTTTTTGGTGGTTAAATAATATTCCATTATATACACAGGTATGCTGCATTTTACTTATCCATCCTCAGCTGATAGACGTTCAGGTTGTTTCCACTGTTTGTCTGTGATCAGCTACGCTGCGGAACACATTTATGCACAAGTTGTCATGTGGACATATATTTTTAGTTCTTTGGTGTATACCCAGGAGTGGTTTGCTGGGGCATACAGTAATTCTCTGTGGCATGTTTTAAGGAACCCTAGGTCTTTTCATACTAAATCCAAGCCCCCTTTCAGGCCTTCTGTCTCCAGTCTGTGTCTTTCCTTCGAACCCAGGTCCGTCCTCACGCTCCCCAGACCTTGGGCTACACCCTTGCACACACAGGATCGTGTCTGTAGGTTATGATTATTCTTCTCTCTAGCCTCTGCTAACAGGCCGTCAGCCAGCAGGGGGCCAGCTCTGCTATCCTGCTGTTTTCTCCCCCACGTTGGGGGGGTGGGGAGCTTCACAAGCCCTCTCTCCTCTCCCTCCAGCTGTGAAAAAGATGTGTGGCTAATTGCTGTGAAACTCTCTCCCTGAGGGTGGGAAACAGGGAGATGAATGCGAAGCTGGCTCTTGAGTTGTGGAGAGGTGGGGGCTCTCCTTCTCCTTCCTGGAGGTGGCAGAATTTCTCCCCCCACTGAGGGAAGGCTGTTGCCTCTGTCTCTTTAGCTGGTGTCTCCAAGCTGGAGGCTGTCTGCATACCCTGCTTGTTAACTTCTGTTTCCTTTACAGTCTGTTTTACCTGCTAGTCTTTGTAAGGAGCCTGGTCAGAGCTCAGTTAACACTGAGCAGTGGCAGTGAGCGGAGCCAGAATAAGGGAAATTCACAGATAGCCACAAACTGTATCGAAGGCAGCCCCTGTGCAGAGTCTGACCAGCTAACAGGCAGTGGCACTGGCTACATTTGAGAGTCTTTTCCATTCCACATGTGCTTCCTAGTCCTGCCTCTTGGAGGATGAGCGAGTAAGCAGTAATAATAATGTGGAGAAAATGCACAGCCCCAGAGAACGTCAGAAAGCTGGCTCGGTTGGATTGCAGCCCGGGTGCAGTTCCTTCCAGTGTGTCCAGCAACTACTGGCTTGTGCGGTGGGATGTCCAGGGTTGGACTGGTGACTTATACTTTGGGCTGCCTCTCTATACCAGGCTAAGATATATTTCAGGTTCTGGTTGGTGTGGGGTTAAAGAGACAGGATAAGGCAGCCACCCCACTTCCTCTATATTATATGTAGAGGGATGTTCATTGAAGCATTGTGGTGATGGGGAAAAAATAAATAAAAATAACCCAAGATCCATTATAAGCAGAAGGTTAAAAGGCTTTTGGTAGACCCACGCAAATCCGCTACGCAAAGTCACGCAGCAGGTCTCCCTGTCCAAGCTCTGTTGACTGAGTGTCCCAGCCAGCTCTGCCCCCGCAATGAGGGGCCTGCACCTCCTGCCCAGAACGGGGACACGCTCCAGGTGGGCACAGCCTTCACGAGCGGCCTGGTGGCTTGTGAGCACCAAGGCGCCTGCCCGTGCTCTGGGCCCCTGGCAGCCTGGAGGTAGCCTGAGAAGCTCACCTGGCACTCACGGTGGGCACCCCAAGGGAAAGGCCTCTTCCCTCTTTCTCCTTTCCTGCCCCCTCCTTCCCTCGTTCCCAAAATAATAAATAGCCAAGTGGTTAGGTTTCAACCAATAGATTAGTTCTGGGTGTTGGGCAGGAAACAGTTGTTTTCAGCCAAATCCTTAATCCTAAACCCAGGTGTCCCCCTCCGCCCCCTCCCCTGGTGGGAATCGGGGCCACCTGATATTGTTGCCCCCCATCCCCCACTCCTGCTGAGACCCCGTGACCTCAGGCAGGGCGAGGAGGGGCCAGACCTGCTGGTGCCCCTGCCACCAAGCAGCCCTCTCAGTGGTGAAACACACCCCTCTCTCCTCCCAGATCGCTCCCTCTGACAATGCCAGGGAGCCAAGCATGCAGCACAGCCACTAGCAGATGGAGACCACCCTCCTCCATCCCTGAGAAGGGAGGAGGCGGAAGGGGGCTTGAATCCGCATACAAGGTGTCCTTAGTTGTTGGAAAATCCTAGAAGACAACTGGTCGGACCCCACGCAGGGAGGAAGCGGGTCTCCTCTCCTGGGCAGGGGAGAGGCAAATGAAGAAGCAGGCTGGTGAGTGCTTTCTTAGGCTGTCAAGTCCTGGG
>SJYX01006371.1:266671-295109 GCA_006410675.1 Oreotragus oreotragus
CCACCCACCCTACCCCTCTTTAAAGGGGAACTGTATATCTAAATTTGTGTTATCGCTCATTTCCTTTTATCGAGAGGTACTTTTGACCAACCCTGATACAAAGTTGTTGTATAATGGCTAAGTCATATCCCACACTTTATGAGCCTATGAACTATAGCCTACCAGGGTCCTCTGTCCATGGGATTTCCCAGGCAAGAATCCTGAAGCAGGTGGCCGTTACCTTCTCCAGGGGATCTTCCCCACCCAGAGATCGAACTCTAGGCTCTTGCATTGGTAGGCAGATTCTTTACCGCTGGGCCACCAGGGAAGCCATCCACTCTAAGTGGGGTTGCCTGACAAGAGGACAGATGGGAGTATGCATGCTGAGTGTCTAAGTTATAAATCAACAAATAATTAAATCAAATACTTTCTATCCTCTTGCCTTAAAAACAGATCCTCGAAACTACTTGGTTAAGTCAGGCTCACGTGTAGCATTTCCAGATTCCCGGGAATTCTGCTTTGGGAAATATCAGCATAGGCAGAGCTAGCCCCTCTGGTTGGCTCTGTGGCCTTTACCCCTCCTCAGCTCCATCGCTCACCACAGGGGTCTGCTACATATGCACATGGGTACCTCCACCCACATGGCCAAGGTTTGTGTAGATCTGCACAAATAGTCCCCAGGGCTAGTCCTCAGACCTTGAGGTATGTACACTGACAAGAATGATTTGGCTTCAGAAAATTGATCCAGGGAAGAGGCCTGCACAAACCCTGGGAACATACTTGGCTCTTTGGGTAGCAAATCCTAGTCCCCCAGTGTCTAGAATATGGTCTTGAAAGAGAGTCTGGGTCCCAGTGGGACCCCTGGTCCTATGGAGAGATGTTCCACGGGGCAGTCTGACCAGGCCACCTCAAAGACCTTCAGGGAGCGGTCCCTTGGCATAAAAGGGAGGCACTGCTGTCTAGTGTGATGTCAAAGCATATTATCAAAGTCCGTTCTGTTCCCTTTTCCTCATCTGCTCAGTCATTTCCTCAGGTTCAACCTCCTTTTTAGAAACCCAGTCCTGTTCCACTGGGCGCAGGACTGTACCATGGAAACCAAACTTAGCCGTGTTACCGATGGATAGAAATTAGAGCCAAGTCTTTCAGGGTAATTTATTTTTATTTATTGGTCAATAAAAGGTACCTGGAGCTAAAGATCGCTCTGTCAGAACAGTTAATTATCCATTCTAAACCAGCCCTTTTACAGGCATTGAAAAGCCGATATTGATGCAAAAGCAACATAAGCCTCACTTTACCGGTTTGCATGAATTTTCCCTTTAGGTTTCTCCCTGGGAAAGTTTGAAGGCAAGGCAGCCAGCCTTCCTGCATCATCACTTTAGTCTTCTGCCCTTGTGTGAACACACAGCTTCTCGGCTAGTTTCCCTGGTCCTTAGATACAATCCTGTGGAAGAGGTGGAGGAAGCGTTGTCCTGGCATCAGGCCCCCGGCAGGGCCAGTGCCCTGTAGGTGTGTGTGCTCTCTTTGGTATTCGCGAAGGCCTGGCCCCTGCCAGGCGCATGTTGACCGCTCTCCCCTTTTCTTTCCCTGCAGCTCGAGAGGAGAATGTGGCCACTTTCCGAGGCTCAGAGTACCTGTGCTACGACCTGTCTCAGAACCCGATCCAGAGCAGCAGTGATGAAATCACCCTGTCCTTTAAGACCTGGCAGCGGAATGGCCTGATCCTGCACACGGGCAAGTCGGCTGACTATGTCAACCTGGCTCTGAAGGATGGCGCGGTCTCCTTGGTGATTAACCTGGGGTCCGGGGCCTTTGAGGCCATTGTGGAGCCAGTGAATGGAAAATTCAATGACAACGCCTGGCATGATGTCAAAGTGACACGCAACCTCCGGCAGGTAATGGCTGAGGGCAGAGAGTGCCGGAGGCTCCTCTTCGGGGGGCTGGGGAGGGAGCGTGAAATCGGGGATGGGTTAGGTTCCATGGAGGGGGGTAGAGGGACCATATGGGTGTGCATTTGCCAAGCCTCCTCCTAGCCTTTACAATTTCACAAGGATAATGATTGAAATATGTTTCCTCTTACTTCAATTCTCCATGTGTGCTTGTTATTTAAGAAAAAAAATTCAGTTGTTTCGATAATAAAAGTTATAAATACTTTCCTTTTATTCTTTCTTTTTTTTTTTATCATCTTCTTAATTACATTTGTACCTTGTATTATTGTTAAATTCAGTTAGGGACAGCATTTTATTTCTATAGCTTGGTAGGTTTTCGTCTTTCTTTGAATGTATGTTTTGTTTGTTAAGTAAGTTAGCCATTGCCACAATGCCATAATTTTAATTTCTTCCAGAGAAAGATTTTCTTTTCCTCTTCCTTTTGGTTTACTAGCCCCTCGCCAATATTTTTTTGATATAAACTTATATATTTTAATTGGAGGTTAATTACTTTACAGTGTTGTAAAGTAATTCACCAGTATTTTTATTCTTTAATTTATTCTTTTGGTTGTTGTGTTAACCTCTAGCCTCAGAGGGAATTAGCTGGAATCTCTCTGAATTCCTTTGTTTCTCTGTTCCTTGCTGGTACTTTATTGCGCCTTTCTCTACCTCCGAGACTCTTCAGTTGACTAGGAGGCCTGGAAAGTGGAAGGACCCACATTAAAAAGTCAACTTTGGAGCAGCCTTTCCTGGTTCTGTACGTGCTTGAGAACTCCCATCGCTTGCTGACGCTAAGCAGGCAACTCCGTCAGGTGACAACACTCTCAGAAAACCTTAGCCAAGTGAAGTTGTTTTCTGTTCATAACTAATAATAATAAAACGGCAGCAACAGTAATAATATTTCACCAGCCCACATCAGGAAAAGATTACAGTCACTTCCTGTAAAAGTCAAGGTCTGTCCTGAGACTGTCTTTTCCAGGTTCTGTTTTTTCTTCTTGTGAATTTGTCGTTAAACCCAGTTGGACAGCATTCATCCTTTATTAATCAGAAAGCATTACGTAAATTTCAAGAAGGTGCTTATCAAATTTTCTTCTGCAGTATGATTGATTTAATGCCTTCTGTAAACATGAAGGCATAAGAAGTGACAGGTGTTTGCATATGTTTTCTTTTTGATACAAATGTAACTCCTTCATAACGCTAAATAAATGGAGAAGGCCCACCCACAGCAGAAACATACAATTTTCGAAACACCCGTTTCCACACTTAAGCATGTCGAGAAAGCCCCAGGTTGGCTATTTTATTTTATCTATGGTGCAGTTGCCAAATCGTAAGAGTTAGAGTCCCCAGACATCCTAATACACATAGATCGAATATTTTGGAATCACCATTTTATATTTCTCTTGCAAGGCCAAAGAATTCTATTGCTGACATTTTCTCTCATTGTTCCCCACCTGCACTTACAGGGGTGACCCTCTCAGCTGCCAAGAGAGCCCAGGTGAAATGTCCATTCGCTAACATATAAAGGCTTGAAATGTTTGAGTTGAAGAGACTAGACCAAAAAGTGAAATAGGACCTTTTGTTGGTTTCCACTGGCCGGTACTCAGTAACACCTTCCTGGCATTAGTCAGTGGAGGGGGAGATTTTGCCGTCCTGGGGAACAGAATCCGGTTGTGTTTCTCACCAGCTGCTCTGCTTCTATAATCTCCCTCCCACCCCACATGCTTCCTTGCCATTCTAGAATGATTTCAAATAGCCAGGAAAGGCTCACTTTCATTTCTACTAAAAACACTTCTCTCAAATAGAGTTGGGCCCTAATTCAGTCCTTTACACTGAAATGGGGACAGACCAGACTGTGATTCAAATATGGGTTGTTGCTGTTTGAGTCTCAATAAGCAGAGGAAAGCCACACTGGAGGGTTTCTCTTCCAAGTTCTGAGCCCCAGCTCTACTCTGTGCCCTTGGACAAGCCATTTAACCTTCCCACACCAATTTCCATTTGTGAGATGTTGATTACAACCCTCCCCAGCCCTGTGTGGTGGCTAAATATGCAAAGCACCTTATGTTCCAGGAGGGTTATGAGCTCATCTGTGGTCTGGGTGCTAGACTCAATGGGACACGCACATGATTTACAGGCCGAGCGTTCTGTCCAAAGGTGACTGCCTCTGTCTCTCCCTAAGGATGCAGCTAAGAAGAGCTCTCAAGACAAGACTAGTGAGGCTGGAGGGTGTTGGCATTTCTTGGCAAAGGGAACATGAATCTTTTTGATAAAGTGCACCTAAATTCGGACCTCGCTGAAATTTGGACTGAATTTTGCGTCCAAATGCAATTTATGGAAAGAGGAAATACCTCAGAAAAGCAGAGTTGACTTTGCAAATAGAATCCTTTCAACCCTGAGTCATCTCAGATGATTATTTTTCCCATAAAATACACTTATAACAACTTTTTGAGTTCCCTAGGATACGTTTGAAGGAGTGGGAAGCCCTCGTCTACTTCAAGTAAGCGTAATCGCTTCGTGAATATTTGATAAGCTGATGGCAGCCATGTCTGCCTTTTTTGTAAGGGTGAATGGCTTCTGTGGTAAAGATTGACTTGAGGAAATTTTATTGGAATTTCCTTACCAAATGGAGCAGAGCTTTTCCCCATTCTTCCTTCTTGGTCATCTACTCATGGTTCTGCTTTGGGGCTAAAGTCAGTCAGTGACAGTGCTGGTTTGCTCAGCAGCTTTTAGGTTAAGTCAGGGCCAAATCGGGCCTCCCGGGTCGCCCCCTAGTGGTGAAGAACCCGCCAACCAATACAGGAGACATAAGGGATGGAGATTTGATCCCTGGGAAGATGCCCTGGAGAAGGAAATGGCAACCCACTCCAGTATTCTTGCTTGGAGAACCCCGTGGACAGAGGAGCCTGGCCAGCCGCAGTCCATAGGGTCGCAAAGAGTCGGACACAATGAAAGCGACTCAGCGTGCAAACAAATTCAGGTACTTGATTGAGGGTTCTGAGTAATGGAGAGAATGTGGACTATTTGTTCCAAACCATCACCAGGATTAGCACCAAGGTAGTAAGGAGTTTTTGTGGGATTTTTTTTTTTTTTTNAAAGAGTCGGACACAATGAAAGCGACTCAGCGTGCAAACAAATTCAGGTACTTGATTGAGGGTTCTGAGTAATGGAGAGAATGTGGACTATTTGTTCCAAACCATCACCAGGATTAGCACCAAGGTAGTAAGGAGTTTTTGTGGGTTTTTTTTTTTTTGCTTTAGTTAGGTTTTTGGTCCATGACCTTGAGGCCAAGGTCATGACCGTCACAGGACTTGCTTGACCTCGATATGCCACTTTAATCAAACCACAAGCATAAAACTGAGTTGCCCATCTTTGTCTGCTCCAGCCTCCCAGCTCAGGGTGCACTGGCAATTTAACATCTGAAAGCTGTGAAGAAGAGACTAATCATAGGGCTTCTATAATCACGTTTATCCTGCCAGTCCTCTCTGCCACCCATGCAAGAAATTGCTTCAAAGCTTGAAAGGCATTCCTAACGAGGAATAAGGGGAGCACGATGCCAACAGTAGGCATTCCAGCAGAGTAAACCAAATAATGGCATCATTGGATAATGACGAAGACTCGAACTATTTTGACACATTCTAACGACAGTTACTCTAACCCAAGAGGGCAGGAAAGAGAAGAAAGTTCCCCTCCTGCCTCACAAAGGCACCTCAAGTCAAGGCAGTTGTGGATCTTTAATTTACCTCTGGAAACACAGAGTGAGCTACATTAAATGGCCTTCATCTGCCCGATGTGAACCAGAAACATTCTAAGCTCTTTTTGTTCTAGGAGAAAATCATGATCGTCCATGCATGTAGTCAGAGTCAGATGTGAAAAATAGAAAATCCCCAAAGTACGGGTATTTCAGCTCTATTTATCGATTTACCAAAGTTCAGTGATAAACTTTGGGGATCTTTTCTTTCAGGAGAGGTGGATTGTATATGTGCTGAGGGTGGGAAGGGCGTGGGGGCAGTGTTCATTCAGAAGAGCCCTTGGAAAGTAAGTATGATGCTAATCCCCACCTGGGTGAGGTCCGGTCTGGTGGTGCTTTGGAGAAGCGGGGAGTTTCGGACGACAAGGTGGGCGGCAGCTCCTTTGCTGGCTGCGAGCCGGCGCCAAGGCTTTCCATAGAGTCCTGGTCTCATTGTCTTCCCCCACTCTCTCTTTCTGTGTCGGGTGCCTTTTTTTTGAAAAACTAACCCAAGATCATTCATGCGATGTGTCATTTACTAACCGACTAATGTACTAACACCGTAACGACTCATCTTTGGTTTTAGTTTTTTTAATTAACAATCGTTCTGTTCACAGTTTTTTAATTTCCTTTCTTCCCCCTTTTCCGCAAAGCACTCAGGCATCGGACACGCTATGGTAAACAAACTACATTGTCTGGTAGATATCATTCTTATTGTCTCTTTTTTTGGGTTTGCCGTGTGTTGCCCCCCTTTTCCTCCCCAAACCCCCCTTTTATCCTCTTTAGACTTTTTGTTGTTGGTGTCGAATGAAATACAAGCCTTTCTTTTTCTATAAAAAGAAAATGGAAGGGGATGCACCTGTCCTGACAACATTTGGATGACTTTGGTCGGGACAGTTTCCTTTTCTCCACTATTTTTTTTTTCCCAAAAAAAATTTTTTTTAAAGAAATATTCTTTGTTTAGCTAAATTCATTTTGTTTTCTTATTTTGCACCTTCTAAGTTACAGACTAGGGACAACTGAGATTTCTGTTGAGGACTTCCTTCTCTCAAGGAGACAGGGATCAAGACCATCCCCATGGAAAAGAAATGCAAAAAAGCAAAAAGGCTGTCTGGGGAGGTCTTACAAAAAGCTGTGAAAAGAAGAGAGGTGAAAAGCATAGGAGAAAAGGAAAGAGAAATAGTTATTGATATATAAATCAGTAGTTGGATTTTTTGGGGGGAGAGAGTAAAAAACAGAACTGAGTAAATGCCTATCAATGCTGTGTAGATATCAGTCCTTGGATTAATAAGTCATTTGAAAGATCAGTGCTTTATATGTCTGTACAAACTGATTCAAAACCTCAAGTTATACTTATCTTGACTGCATCTAGTGTTTAATCAATTGTACACTTACAAGTAATGGGCAAACGATTTGTTGTCATACAGGGTTGAGCTCTGCTTTTCAGGCAGTGAGAGTAGCATTTTTATTTTAACACTTATGCAATTGATTGTAAACTTTGGAGTGATAGAATCTAAATGAATCTACACAGTCCATTAGCCATTTCAGCACCTACCCCCTTGCCAAGCTGTAGCTTTATGCTAAGACGTTGTATGCTGTGTTACGTAATCCCCTGCATTCATTTTCTCTACCTATTTAGCCTGAAGACCTACAAGGTGACTGCATTGTGCTTCACCTTCCTTCTCGGTGTAAACACTCGCTATAGAAAGCAGATTTGGGGGCAGTATTACATCTGTCGAATGGAGAATTTGGAGAATTGAACTGGCTTAGAAATGTGTTTGTCACTATTTGGGTTTGCACCCTGTAGTTATATTCACAATCAACTTAGTATGGTTTTCAAGGTGATAAGAAAGTGCTTGAGCTTTAGCCACTGGAAGGGAATTAAGACAGTTCAGGCTCTTAGGAGAAAAATGTCAGTTGTGAGAGTATACAAGGAACAGTTTCTTCCAGGTCCTCAGTCTTTCTCCTGGCAAGCCCCTGGTTTGCTCCTTTAAAGTCTGGGTCGTGCACTGCCAATGCCTCTCCCTCCTGTAGCGATAAAGGGGAAAGGAGCCTATGAATTAAAAATGATAGGATTTTGCTTATGTAGCATACGATCCAGGGAGAGCTTTCAGTGGTCTGCTCTTCACTGATATGTGAAGGAGCTACAGGACATCTGGGGTGACACTGCCTTCTCCAGCCCAGAGAAAGGGCTAAACTGGGGAGATTCATCACTGAATGAAGAGAGTTAGAGGGCTGGGAGCTGTTGCAGCAGTTTTCATTGTTGTTGTTTAGTAGCTAAGTCCTGTCCGACTGTTTCTGGCCTCATGGTCTCTAGCCCACCAGGCTCCTCTGTCCATGGGATTTCCCAAGAAAGAACACTGGAGTGAGTTGCCATTTCCTTCTCCAGGGGATTTTCTCGACCCAGGGATTGAACCCACCTCTCTTACTGGGCAGGTTCTTTACCACTGAGCAGATATTTGCAAAGTAATATACTCTCAAGCATGCATAAAATCTTCATTGATGAATTTTGCATGGGTATTAGCATAAATATTTGTGTGGTTTGCATAGTTTTTTCTCTCATTGGTTTTATTTCTTATTTATTTACTGTGATAGCCTCTTAATGATGTCATTTTTCTCCTGTGGCCTTCTACATAAAATGAGCTCTTTAGTTTTAAATACACTGGTTCTGGGAGGAAAAGAGAAACATTGCTTTTGGTGAGGAAGTGTGATTTACATGGGGGTAGAAGGAACAGGTCTCTGGCTTAGTTTATTCAAGGTTTGAGATGGTTTATAAAGCAACACATGGCTCAGTGGAACCATTCCTTCCCTTTGAGCAGCCAAATAAGGGCAGATGGTAAATCCAGAATGAAGGGCGAAAGGAAACTGATATTTGGAGAAAAGTTTAGAGGCAGCAGAAGCCCAGAGTAGGACACACTGTCTGGTCTTGGGCAACTCACTTATTCCTAGTCATCAGTTTCTACTTTAATAAAAAAAGAATGTTTTAAATCAGGCAATCTCTAAAATCCTTTATAGCTGTAAAATTTATTATTTTGACAGACTCCTTGGTCTAATTATGTGAAAAATATTAAGCACCACATAGTATATTAAAAAATATCCTGGGGCCTTGCTGTTCTTTGCCAGGCCTTTCCCCTTTGAAGGGTACTCCATGATTAATTGAGGCTTCTCTTTACAAGCCCTCCTTTCCTTGCTCATTTATCTCAGTTCGCTGGGCACACAGGTGTAACTTACATGTTTATAGAAAACACCCGCCAATACACCATGTTGGGTGCCAAGGACAGGCGTAGTAGTTGGTTGTGTGCACATTGGCGTTGTTAGGAAGAGAGCTTAGCGGAGATAACTGCATTTGATTTGCCATCTTCTGCTGTAAATCAGGGTCACTTCCAGTGTACTGTACAAAAGAGCTTGTCCAGTTGAATTCTGACAAAACTATTTCTGCAGAAATGGGAAGAGAGCTGATGAAAGTCGGGCACTAGGGGACTGGATGGATGGACCTTTTCAAAGATGTGGTGCCGAATATCTACTCTGCTTTGGTGGGGTCTCATTTTGGTAAAATACATCTGGCATGGGTTATGTGCTGAGTAGTACTCACTACTTATATGTGTGAGCAACACCACGGTCACTTAGAGGTGGACAAGTCCCTTTTGCTTATAGCAGTGTGTGTGCAAACAGAAATGTGCAGGTGTATACATATCCCTGAGGCCCTCTGGAAGAGACAGGACACAATCTCTTTTTTAATTCTTTGGAGTGTGACATTGAGTTCACATTTTAATGATGTGGTGATGCTATGATGAACTTAATATTATATATTGGGTGGTCATCTCTTCACATTATGAAAGTGATGATTATCTCATGATAAGAAAATATTTATTTGATTTTCCTTAAGGAGCTTACCAAGGGCAATGGTGGTTGATAAGGATCTGAGTTAAGGTGGATTAGCTTTAGTTAGGTCTAGACGGAAAAATAGAATTTCCTCAACTTTACTTTGTAGCCNCTCACGTAAGATCGTATAGCTCTATAGAAAGTGAGCCTTCTGAAAAGAATGAGACTAATTAGCCCAGATTGACTGAAGACTTTCCTGGTTAATCTCCAAAGCAGTTGACTACACATGTCCCACAGAGACTCAGGGTTGCCCTTGTGGTAGGATTTGAGGCTGTCTCTTATACACATCTAGATGTGTATAAGAGACAGGGCTGCCACAGGTGATCTGGGGAGGAAAGTACTCTGCTTCCTGTGTTCTTCCTTTCCCTTCTTGCTCCTTACTTCCCACCTCGGCCAAAGGGAGCTCCGCCAATTGTGTTCTCCATACAAACTCTGCATGGCATGTTCCTGTCTCGTGAATTCCCCATTAGCATCAGACCCTGTCTCCTCATTTTCCTCCTCGCTACTAACAACCTACCAGTCATCAAGCCTACACCACTTTCTTCTCTCTCTCTCTCTCTCTCTTTTTTTTGTCTCCACCCTTCTTCGTTCTCCTCTCATCCTTCATATATTTTGGGGTTGGGTTTGGACTTTTTCTTTTCTTTTTTTTGTTAGTAAGGGAGGTGGTAGGCAGGGGAAAGATGACCCTTTGGTGCTGAGTGTGTTTTCTTTCCTCACTTCCATCTTGTTTTCCGGGTGATTTAGCGCATGTAGGTGTGAAGTGGATTTTGGTTCTTTCCTTTCGTCCTCTGCACCCGGTCCCACGTCCCTCCCTTCTGTTCTTCTGCCTTCTCTCTTGGCTCCAGATAAGTTCTGCATGGGTGTGTCAGCGTATGGTGTGTGCACGCTTTGGGGCCTCATCTTTTCTCTGCGCCTTCTGCTCCTTTCATGGATGCTGGGTGTATGGGTGCTATTTCTTTCTGGTGGGCATTATTATTTATTTATTCATTTTTTGGCCCTTATGCCTCATCATTCCTTTCTTTTTGTTAGCATTGCCTTTTTGGTTGGGGTCATTTCTTGCCTGGGTGGTGGTGATGGCAGCGAAGGGAGGACAGGGTGATGTCCTGGGTAGTCCAGAGCATGCATCACCCATGACTCATCAAACTCAAGACCCTTTTCCTTCCCTCCCCGAATGCATGTTTCTCAGTGTGGTGTCTGCCCAAAAGGAAACGAATTAAAAAAAAAAAAGAAAAAGAAAAGAAAAAAAAGAAACAAAACCCATCAGCAACCAAAGACCAACCCCCAACAAACCCCACCGTCTAATGTCTCCTTTGCTGTTTTTCACGACCACCGTAAATTACAATCATTCACAAATAAGCCATCATTCTACCAATGAACCGAGACAAGTGATGTCGTCTGAGGAGAGTTCCATTTTCTAGCCTGACCGAGGAGGGCGTTGGGCAGCGCGAGCTGCTCAGCTTGGCAGTTCTGAGAAACTCTCCCGGGAGTCTGCAGGCGAACGCCGGCGGCTCGGGCCGCAGGGAGGCAGACCGGAAAATGGAACTTGGCTGCACATAAAAATCAAACCAAAATCAGCAAGAATACCTCACCCAAATCTTAGTGAAAGTGATGCCGCAGGTAGGGCCAGCCCCCGGGTTTTGACAGGACCTGGAGGTCATTGTTGGGATTTCTTCTGTCCCTGTGTCCCTCCACCAGGTGACCATCTCCGTGGATGGGATCCTTACCACGACAGGCTACACTCAAGAGGACTACACCATGCTCGGCTCAGATGACTTCTTCTACGTGGGAGGAAGCCCAAGTACCGCTGACTTGCCAGGCTCCCCCGTCAGCAACAACTTCATGGGCTGCCTTAAAGAGGTGAGTTCACCCATTCTGACTGTCTAAGCACAGGTGAAATTTCTGGTGCAATGACTGAACCTGTCCTCTGACCTATGAGGTCAAAAGTTGCCGCAGAAAAGACTCTGGACTTGGAAATGGAGGCTCCAGGTTTTGATCCCAGCCTGGACTGGTTACAGGACCATGGGTTTGCCACTTAAATACCCTATGATTCTGTGTGCTCATCTAAATAGTGAATCACCTCATCCCCACAGGTAGCTGTGTTTTATAAACGAAATTAAATAACTCAGATGAAAGGACTTTGGCGTCACAAGGATATAGACCTGTGTAAAGTTTGATTTTGTGCTTTTGACTCGGCAAATCAGGAAGCCTTCGCTAAAAGTGGCTCCACTTGCAGTTGTGTGTCTGGTCTAAAGCATAACATATGTATTACTTTACCTTTGCTGAGCTTGGTGTTCCCAAGAGGCTCATTATTTGAAATGAAGAAAAATTCTCAGAATGTAAGATTAAGGCCCAGAAAACTGATTTCTCCTTTTTTTTTTTTTTCCTCCTGGAGAGCTAGCTAGCTGTGAGGAAGCAGTGGGATTTTGCCATTACTCATTTATTACTTTTGTAGCTGATATGTTGAGACTGCTGTCTGAGAGCAAGGGAGCTTGAGTCAAGTGTCAGTTCAATCTCTGAGGTCAGTTGTTGAGGCAAAAGGAATCAGACTTGATTTGCTGGATTCTTTCAGCAAACAGTGTCATCAGCACAGTGCAATGCACTTTTTTTTGTTTAATCTAAGCTAAGCTTGATTGCCTAAGATATCTATACCATTCCCCTGGGGAAATTCCTTGAGAAGCTAACAGTGTTCTTTCTTGTAAATAAAGATCCCTTGTGACATGTTATGAATCTCCTCTCAGGGCACATGTTTCATTCTTATTCTGGTTACTTGAAATTGGTTGCATATTAGTCACGTATGAGACAGCATCATGCATGGATTCACTCATGCCACTCAGCTGTGAGCCGTGTCTACACAGGAGTTATGTCTGTCATGCGTGGCATAGAGCAAGTCCATAATAAGTATGCCTTGAATGGATGTGCTTATCAAATAATCATCATTGGGTACCTTTTTTGGGGGGGATATAACTAAATATAAAGGCTTTTTGTAAACCATGATCTATCTGCATATTTGAGGAATTTAAAATGTGGGAAGAGAGGTGAAACTTCTCAGGGAACAGTTACCATTCAGGACACTGTTTGCAGTGCCACAGATGAAATGCTCTAACTGAGCAGAGGAAGCAGATACATTTTAGGTGGGTGTCAGCCTTGGAGAAGAAACGATGTTTGAGCCGGGCCTTGCTGCAATAAACCATGTGTACACTGAGAGGAAGGGTAAGACAGAGATGTGACAAAGGAGGGGAAAATCCAGGTACAGCTGTGTATTGTTCTTGGTCTGAAGGAAAAATGACAGGAGACAACTCATAGTGTGTTCTCCTCTCAGCTGGACGTGACCTAGCCTTCTGCTGACCTTGGGGGCCACACAGGTCCTTCCTGTCGGAACTGCGGTAGACAGCACGCTTCTTCCCTGGGATTTATTCCCATTTGAATAGGATAAAGGTATAAACTTCTCAGGGACTAATGAACCTTGAAAGAGTCTTAAACACTGTTAAATCACACTCCATTGGAATTGCCCTCTCATCAGAAATATATGGGCATGTTCTGTTTCCTCGTTGGTGGCTCAGGAATGAATGAGGCATTGAGTGCTGTGAAGAGTGCATCGGTTTATGTAGTGAAACAGCCCTGAGCCACCTGGAGTCTCTCCAGGACAGGGTCTGGGGTGGCCTCTAGGACTCATCACACTGCTGCCCCCGCAACACAATTATGCTTTTTGAGACAAGGAGCAATTTCCCAACTGCAAATCTGTCAGTCAGTCAAGAAGGATGCCCCTGAATATTTTGAAACAAGCCTCATAAAAGTATGAGGATATCTCTGATGGTTTTATCCATGGAGAGCCTAAAGTAAATAAAATTTACACACACACATACCACCGTCTCCATGTAGAGAGCAGACAGCTTCAAAAGTCTGTGAAAAGTAGCACTTAATAGCTTAAAAATTAAAGATACTTCTGAAAACCAGTGCCAGTGACAGAGATAAAAATAACATGTTTTATTTATGTGTAAATAAAAATATACACATCTTAGCTAGTAGCTAAGCAGAACTTAAAGCCAGAACAAGTCGGAAGGAATTCCAAAACAGTGAAGGAACTGGTAAGCAAAACTAGGACGTAATCTAAAATTTTGCCCCATCTCTACTTTACATATATAAGACAGTCTTTCTAAGGGACTTGGGAGGCTTCTCATGTGTCTGAGTGTTTTAAACAGATAACTTTGAGTCTAATGAAATCGTAGCATATTCTTTCTTTCCATTTAGTTATTAAAATTCACTTTTCTGTGGGCAGGTCTAGTAAATTCTTGTTCTTGGCATTTCTTCTTGACAGTTTAGTAAACAACAAAAGCTCCCAGCTATATTGGGACTTTGCTCCTTGACAAATCCCACTTACCCACTTCAACTATTTTCCTTTAGGACAGTCTGCAGTTATTTTCCAATTTCTTCTTCCCTTCTATATCTCTTTCTTCCCCTTTCAGTCATCTCTGGCTATTAGTGGTTCTAGTAGCTGGGTGCTTTTATGTGTTTTTGTTTGTTTCAAAATGAGGACCTGGGGAAGACACTATGGGATTTATCTTTTGGACCATTGACAGTTTGTAGCACAAAGTTGTTTTTATCTTTGGAACTACAGTTACTTTACTCAAAGTTAAGTTCTGGCTCCACACTTGGGTCAAAGCATCTGTGGATTTCACCTGTGTGCACAGCTCCTAATTTGATACCAGCGTAAAAGCATGACATGATCCAATTATCGTATTCTACTTTGCACACCCTAGTTATCAATTCAAGGTTTGTATCCACTTAAACCTCACAACATCCATACTTGTTCCTCTTCGTGTTTCTGTGTTTTAATGTGTCTGTCTTACTTTTGTTCTTGCCGTGTCTCCAGCTCCTAGAATGGTCCTTAGGACCTAGTGGGCTCTCAATAAATATTTGCTAAATGAAATCCCATGTTTGTAAGCAAAGAAAAAAAAAAAAAAACCTTTAGATAAATGCTCTTAGGCACACTTGACTATGCGACTTTCTTGGAATCATTAAAGAACATCCTGGCATGGCAATAGTCGAATCTTTTAGGAACCTGCCAGCTATCTGATATGAGAGAAGTGTTACATAAAAAAGCCCAGCATGGCTAAAAGAAATACTTTGGCACCCCTTCTGGGAAGAACAGGATTGAAAAGACTTTGAGGAGGCATCATAGTATAAATGAAAAGAATGCCAAGTTTAAAAATCAGAAAACCTCGTTAGGAATTCCAGCTTTCTTACTGCCTGTATGCCTGGAGTAAGCCACTGATCTTAATTGAGCCTCAGTTTCCTAACCCATAACATGGAGATAATAAGACATCTGTTGTGTTCTTAAGAACAAATGGAATAATGTATGTACAAGTGAAACCATACATAAATATACAATGATGTTTTGCTACAATAATTAAGGATTATGTAATGATTCTTATAAAAACAGTTTGTGAATATAAATGTAAGCATAAGTGAATATTCATTAGCACACGCAGTGTCTGTATTTCCCATATTACCAAGTCACAGTTTGGGGGGAGAACAACTTTATTCTGGGGTTTGCCTTAGTAAAATTCAATTATTTTCACTGAAATAGGGATCGTCCATCTCACCCACACTCAGTCTTTACCCAGTCTGTTGCCTTTGGAAATTTATTTGACAACTATCAATCTCCCTTCCATTAAAATGTGAGCTCTATGAGGACAGAGGCCTCATCTGTTCCCAGATGTTTCACTAAACACCTAGAAGAGTTATTGGCTTAAAATAATGCATTCAAAAAGCATATTATAAGTTAATTAATGAGAAGACCTCATGGAGATCTAAAATGTGAAATTTGGATCCACAGGTATATGCTGAAAACCTACAGTATGCCAAGGATATGCTAAGATACAAAGATGCATCAGAATCCTTGCCTTAGGGAACCTCACAGTTAATGGGGGACACACAGATATACTTTCAAGAAAAAGCATTTAACGCACAAAAAGAGGCATTCCCAGGTGCAGTGGGGCTGCTGAGAAGAACTTAGAATATCACGGGGTTCAGGAAAACTCTGGAGGCGATGATGCCTAAGAAGAAGCTTGAAGACAAACAGAAATGAACGGGGGGAAAGTGATGCTCTGGGGTGACGGGGCAGCATGAGCAAGGGCCAAGAGCCAGAGCAGGTCGTGGTGTCTGGGCGAGGAACCTGCAGACGGTTTGCCAACGTCCGGGAACAAAATGCAAGATCTGGAGTTTTGATGAAGTATCAGCAGAGTTAGTTAGGGGGTAAGTCATGCTCTACCCTTGGACTTTAGGTAATGGGGAGCCATGGAAGGATCTGAAGTAATAGAATGACATGGATTGACAGGTTGGCCATCAGACTTTTACATTCCCTGAGAACTGGTTAGTCCGTCTGCCGCTTCTGCTTGATTGTCTTTCTCTCCCAGCGTGCTGAGGAGCAGTCAGAAGGCTGGTCCGTTGGAGTTAGCCCTGGGTGAGGAGAGTGGGTCTCTGGATCTTCAGGTTTCTGCAGAAAAGTGCTTCCTTCTGACTCCCATTTCATTTTCCAGTGATTTTCCCTGTCAGGACATATGTTTATTCTTTCCTCTGTCCTTGGCATTCCTGAGCTCTTGTAGGATGAAGCACAGGGCAGGAGAGGAAAACTAAGTTCAGTGCTGAGTTTCAGGGTCAGCATCTCTATCATCAGGACTAGGGGGCCAACTCAAGCCCATCACAGTTTCCTCCTGTGTTGTGGGATCTGGTCCTTTCTACCCCATCCTCAAGCTGTTGCCTCTGCAGTGGTGTATTGCTTCTCCATTTGCCTCTCTATTGCCCAAGGGGAAGCTCATGCAGTGCTGAACCCTCTGAGATCAGCCAGTCTAGCTCACTTCTCCTTTCTGATGGCATTTCTAGTGGGGAGGAAAAGGAAAGCAGGAGAATGGGGAAAAGTTAACACATATTTAAAGGAAAAAGGATTGAGTAGACCATCATTGTGCACATTACAGTCCAATCCCTTTGTGATTATTAGCCATTTAAAACTGAATGGGATTTTGCAGCCAGAGATAGTCTCTGAACAGATGATTAATGGTTTAATCTGTAATAACTTTACATTTTATAGAACCCTGATAGGAGTCCACATCTGGTGAGCCAAGCTATTTAAGGCGGTGTTAATTCTGTTAATTGCTATACGTTTATTTGAATTGCTAGCACCTGCGGGCTTTGGGATAACGTGTTTGTTGCTGCTTTTGAAAAAAGAACATACTTATTTTATCTAGTCTCACTGTCTTTTGGTGCTATCCATTATTTGATCACAATTTTTCTTCTGGTTTTTCTTTTGTATTGTCCTCTTTTTTTACTTCCTATACCTTTTCCCCCTACCCCATTCTCATTTTCCTTAAGTTTATGCTTCTCAATCTCTTGCTTTGGTCTCCTACATGATTTCTCAAGTGATGCTAAATCATTCTGTCCATAACTGGGTAAATTTAGGCCATGGCATTGGGCCTAAAAATTCCCTTTTCCCTAGAGTCAGAAGAGGTTGGAAAATGAGAGGAGGGTTGGCTTTAGGAAGCACAAATCCAGATTTTGAGTCTTGCCTAGACTTATTCATTACTAGCTGCAAGACTCTCAGCGTGATACTCGACTGCTCCCAGACTCAGTTTTTTGTCAAATAATAATAGTTCAGGCATTTTTATATGGGGGGGGCAAATGTAAAAAATGGAAGTGCTTATAAACTGTAGAGCACTGTGCAAATGCCAGTTTATGTTGTTAAATGAAACCAGACTCATCTGTTTAAGGAATCACTTGCTGCTCTTTGCTGTTTCTGCAACTAATAATAATAATAAAGATAGCAGAAGATGGGAGAGTCCAATTACTTTAATAAAAAGAGCAACTGAATTAGAACCTGGCCACCAGGTCCATTTCTGGTACTGACTGGAAAGCCATAACTCCTCTGTGGACACCCGTGTCTTGATCTGTCAAATGAGGATTGTTGTCACTCTCACACCAGACATACCCTGCTATGGAGCCCTTCTAATGCAGAAAGACAACTTGGATAGCAACACAGAATTTATTTCCTTCCTGTTAGGAAGATATGTGGAAAAGCAGGGTATGGGTTTGAAGGAAAGAAGGCTTTGGCAGAATGGAAGGGCCAATAACAAAAAGGAGACCGAGAGGAGCAAGATTCCAACAAGGCAGAATGAAAGAGAGACATGAGTCAGAATCTGGGAAACTGGAAGAAAGAGCAGCGGAGGACATGAGGGAAGAGACCCTGTGTCTCAGGAGCTGTCTGTTGGGTTGACCATAGAAACTGCCGTTTTCCTGGGTTAAAAAGTCAAATGTTGACAATGTCACGTGATTCAGTTTAAGAATGAAAGTTGTGGACTTCTCCAGTGGTCCAGTGGCTATGAATCCGCCTGCCGATGCAGGGGATGTGGCTTCGATTCCTGGTCTGGGCAGATCTCACGTGCTGAGAGGCAACTAAGCCCGTGTGCCACACATACTGAGCCCACACCTAGAGCCCACACACTGCAAGGAAGAGTAGCCCCTTCTCGCAGCAACTAGAGAAAGCCATGCCCACCAAGGAAGACCAAGTGCAGCCAAAAGTCATCAAGACATGCATTAAGAAAAAAGAATGAAAGCTTTTTTTAAATAAAGAGAATAATTGGATCTTCTTGAATTAGGGCTTCCCTGATAGCCCAGTTGATAAAGAATCTGCCTGCATTGCAGGAGACCCCAGTTTGATTCCTGGGTTGAGAAGATCCCCTGGAGAAGGGAAAGGCTACCCACTTTCTGGCCTGGAGAATTCCATGGACTGTATAGTCCATGCAGTCGCAAAGAGTTAGACACAACTGAGTAACTTTCACATTCACTGACAAGAGATTAATCTCTGGATTACCAGGAGCTGAAACGGGCAGGGGAGAGAATGGCATACAGTGTCACAGAGGAGGAGCTGAAATCCTGGGCTACTGGGGATTCATGGTGAATGTGGGGCTTATGTCACAGAGGAGCAAGATGTGAGCACTTAGCCTAGGGTGGCTGTAAGAAATCAGTGAGAGGCTGAGAAAGAGTATCCAGAGGGTGAGCCTACCAATACTCAGTACTGCAGTGCTGTGAACAAACAGGGACAGGCTCTTCAGTTAACGCTAAAAGAACATGTTAAAGAATGGTTTGCTCCTTATAGTTGATGGTCTATTGGTGAGAACTAAGATATGAAAAACATTTTTTAAGAGACCTGATACTCACTTTCCCTTACTTCAATGACTGCTTTCTTGATTTTTATTCTCTCTTATGTTCAGTCCAGGGATTTAATGTCATCGATTCCTTCCTGGCCCCCTTGGTGAGCATGTGAGCGCCCAGCCTGTCAGGAAGTTCCATTCCTCTGGCTGGAGTCATTTTGTTCATAGCTGGACACCTAACCCAGCTAGTATCAGGGATAGGTATTCAGTTTCAGGACTTTGTATCTCGTAGGAAAGTACTTCTCCTTCTTTTGAGATGCAACTTGGGGGTGGTATAGAATTTGAGCTTCTGGCTACCATCTTGCCACCCCATTGGGACTAAAAATGAAGCTAGAATGGAGAAAAGCAGAGCTAAAAGATGGGGAGAAACTAGGTTCTGGTGTCATTTTTGAGAGCCTGGATCAAACATTGTTCTACCTAGACCATCCCTGACTTTCCAGCCATGGTTGAACACATTCCTTCTTTTGTCTAAACCAGCCTGAGCTAGATTTTCTATTATTTGCAACAGACCTCTAAGTGATGTGAAAGAATTCCTTACTCCTATTTTACCCCTGTCTTCTCTGATAAGAAAATAAGTCTTTGGCCAGGAGAAGATTAAGTTAGGAAATTTAATATCAGAGCTTGTTAAGTAGCACCTAATTGCCGTGCATTAATTTAAATTTCTTGACTTAGATGAATAATACATAGAGAATTTGAAAGTAAGATTTTTGAAATCCAACTGATAGTTTTTTGAGAAACTGTAGAGACTGGAGGTGGTTCCTAATGATGAAAGATGGAAAAAGTGTAGATCCTGCACGCTATGGGCTTAGGAGCTTCGGTGGTATCTGAGGAAGGTTTTGAATTTCATAATGAACAGAAGATATGAGCCCACAGAAGAAAGAAAGAGAACTGTAGTAATTCACTAAAAACAAACCATATAAGGCTAATTTCACAAACATTATTCAAAATTGATGCTATCCTTAGAGCTCAGAAAAGTACTGTGGACTTAACATTACTAAATATCAGCAAGGCATTTGACAATACACTTTGTGATATCCTTATCAACAAGATGGGGAAAAGGGATTGGATAGAAGAGCTATTCAGTAAAGGAGTAACTCTTTAAATATACAACCGAGTCCTGGTGAATGGGTCTCACATGGAAGATTCTGGTGAATGTCCAGTGGTTTTCTCACTCAGCATTTATATTAGGAGCTGAGGGAAGGTAGGAGAGAATGCTCATCAACTGTGTGAGTGGCATGGAGCTGGAAGGAGAGAAGTTATGTGCCTGTATGTTCTGTGACTGAATTAATAAAGGTGTGAAAACAAGAGATTCCGGTTCTATAGTAGAATTCATTGGCTGGGAGAGTAGACTGTGGCTAGAGTTCTGTTCCCACTAGCTGTGGCATGCCAGCAAGTTCCCTAACCCTCTTTGCACTTTACCTACTTTTTGAGTGGGGAGAATATACCTACTTGATAGGGTTCTTGTAAGTATTGACTGAGATAATAATCGTAAAATCCTTAGCACCATGCCTGGCATACAGAGAATGTTGGGTAAGTTGCATTTATCAGCATCATTGTGATCAACACTGTGTGACGATGTGGTTACTGGGAATATTTCTCTGCAGTTCCGGATGATAAGGACTGAAACGTTTAGCTAATTGACAGATTAGAGCATGTTTAGAGCTGAGCTATGAAAAAGATAACAGTGTACTCAAGAGTCTGACATCAAAACGAGTTGACTGATGGATCCAGAAACACTTAACCTGAGGGAAGGATGCCTGAGCCCATGGATTGAGAGCTGTCTTCATGCTTGAAGGACTGTCTTATGGATGTGGATTTAAATGTGGTTCATATATCCTTAGGCAGAAGCATTAGGGCAAGTGAGTGGAAGCTGGTACTAAATACAAGGCAATCATTTCAATGAGAGCTAGTCAAAGCTACTTTTAAAATAATGTTTTCTCTCTTACTCAAGGCATCCAAGCCAAGCACCAAATGAGTAGCCAGTCTTGATTTTTCCACCTTCCTTCTAAACATAAGATTCTGTATATATACATATATATCCGAAGGTGAAGTCGCTCAGTCGTGTCTGACTCTTTGTGACCCCATGGACTGTAGCCTACCAGGCTCCTTCGTCCATGGGATTCTCCAGGCAAGAATACTGGAGTGGGGTGCCATTGCCTTCTCCAGGGGATCTTCCCGACCCAGGGATCGAACCCAGGTCTCTCGCGTTGAAGGCAGACGAGCCAGTAATTTTTAGATTCTAGTCCCTTTAGGCCACTGTGTTGGCCTGTACTGAGTACTGTGTAGAGTTCCCTGTGCTCAACAGTAGGTTCTCATTACTCACCTGTTTCGTATGTGGTAGTGTTTATATGTCAGTCCCAATACTCCAATTTATCCCCCATTTTCCCCCTTGGTGTGCTCCCCTTGTGGCTCAGATGGTAAAGAACCCAACCTGCAATGCAGGAGACCTGTGTTCGATCCCTGGGTTGGGAAGATTCCCTGGAGAAGGGAAATATTCTGGCCTGGAGAATTCTATGGAATGTATAGTCCATGGGGTCACAAAGAGTCAGACACTTTCCCCCTTGGTACCTATAAGTTTAGTTTCTACATCTGTGACTCTATTTCTGTTTTATAAATAGGTTCAATTTTACTATTATTTTTAGATTCCACATATAAATGATCTCATGTGATATTTGTCCTTTTATGTCTGACTTTCTTCACTCAGTAATACAATATGTGTATCAAATTATTATATTGTACACCTTAAGCTTATACAGTGTTAAATGTCAGTCATATCTCAGTAATGCAATTACTGAAAAATATTTTTAAAATCCCCCAAACTCACGTAAGATCGTATAGCTCTATAGAAAGTGAGCCTTCTGAAAAGAATGAGACTAATTAGCCCAGATTGACTGAAGACTTTCCTGGTTAATCTCCAAAGCAGTTGACTACACATGTCCCACAGAGACTCAGGGTTGCCCTTGTGGTAGGATTTGAGGTTCCCAGCCACTGTCATCACTTATTAGTCACTTACAATTATTTCTCTTTCCTCAGACCTTCCCGGGCATCATCTCCATAACCATTATAACCACAACAATTATAATCATAATAACAATAAAGAATAACAGTTACTGAGCACTTAACAATGTGGGTGCCTGTGAAGTATGGGCCTTTGTGGTTAAGTGCTGTGTATATATTTCCTAATTTAATCCTCACAACAAACTTCCGAGGTGGATTCTGTTCTCATTGCTAATTTGATTGTAAAGATGATGGATGCTTGATCCAGGGCCCCTCGTTTAGCAAGGCTGCTTGGTCCAGGGCCCCTCATTTAGCAAGGCTGCTTGGTCCAGGGCCCCTCATTTAGCAAGGCTGCTTGGTCCAGGGCCCCTCATTTAGCAAGGCTGCTTGGTCCAGGGCCCCTCATTTAGCAAGGCTGCTTGGTCCAGGGCCCCTCATTTAGCAAGGCTGCTTGGTCCAGGGCCCCTCATTTAGCAAGGCTGCTTGGTCCAGGGCCCCTCATTTAGCAAGGCTGCTTGGTCCAGGGCCCCTCATTTAGCAAGGCTGCTTGGTCCAGGGCCCCTCATTTAGCAAGGCTGCTTGGTCCAGGGCCCCTCATTTAGCAAGGCTGCTTGGTCCAGGGCCCCTCATTTAGCAAGGCTGCTTGGTCCAGGGCCCCTCATTTAGCAAGGCTGCTTGGTCCAGGGCCCCTCATTTAGCAAGGCTGCTTGGTCCAGGGCCCCTCATTTAGCAAGGCTGCTTGGTCCAGGGCCCCTCATTTAGCAAGGCTGCTTGGTCCAGGGCCCCTCATTTAGCAAGGCTGCTTGGTCCAGGGCCCCTCATTTAGCAAGGCTGCTTGGTCCAGGGCCCCTCATTTAGCAAGGCTGCTTGGTCCAGGGCCCCTCATTTAGCAAGGCTGCTTGGTCCAGGGCCCCTCATTTAGCAAGGCTGCTTGGTCCAGGGCCCCTCATTTAGCAAGGCTGCTTGGTCCAGGGCCCCTCATTTAGCAAGGCTGCTTGGTCCAGGGCCCCTCATTTAGCAAGGCTGCTTGGTCCAGGGCCCCTCATTTAGCAAGGCTGCTTGGTCCAGGGCCCCTCATTTAGCAAGGCTGCTTGGTCCAGGGCCCCTCATTTAGCAAGGCTGCTTGGTCCAGGGCCCCTCATTTAGCAAGGCTGCTTGGTCCAGGGCCCCTCATTTAGCAAGGCTGCTTGGTCCAGGGCCCCTCATTTAGCAAGGCTGCTTGGTCCAGGGCCCCTCATTTAGCAAGGCTGCTTGGTCCAGGGCCCCTCATTTAGCAAGGCTGCTTGGTCCAGGGCCCCTCATTTAGCAAGGCTGCTTGGTCCAGGGCCCCTCATTTAGCAAGGCTGCTTGGTCCAGGGCCCCTCATTTAGCAAGGCTGCTTGGTCCAGGGCCCCTCATTTAGCAAGGCTGCTTGGTCCAGGGCCCCTCATTTAGCAAGGCTGCTTGGTCCAGGGCCCCTCATTTAGCAAGGCTGCTTGGTCCAGGGCCCCTCATTTAGCAAGGCTGCTTGGTCCAGGGCCCCTCATTTAGCAAGGCTGCTTGGTCCAGGGCCCCTCATTTAGCAAGGCTGCTTGGTCCAGGGCCCCTCATTTAGCAAGGATGCTTGGTCCAGGGCCCCTCATTTAGCAAGGATGCTTGGTCCAGGGCCCCTCATTTAGCAAGGCCGCTTGGTCCAGGGCCCCTCATTTAGCAAGGCCGCTTGGTCCAGGGCCCCTCATTTAGCAAGGCCGCTTGGTCCAGGGCCCCTCATTTAGCAAGGCCGCTTGGTCCAGGGCCCCTCATTTAGCAAGGCCGCTTGGTCCAGGGCCCCTCATTTAGCAAGGCCGCTTGGTCCAGGGCCCCTCATTTAGCAAGGCCGCTTGGTCCAGGGCCCCTCATTTAGCAAGGCCGCTTGGTCCAGGGCCCCTCATTTAGCAAGGCCGCTTGGTCCAGGGCCCCTCATTTAGCAAGGCCGCTTGGTCCAGGGCCCCTCATTTAGCAAGGCCGCTTGGTCCAGGGCCCCTCATTTAGCAAGGCCGCTTGGTCCAGGGCCCCTCATTTAGCAAGGCCGCTTGGTCCAGGGCCCCTCATTTAGCAAGGCCGCTTGGTCCAGGGCCCCTCATTTAGCAAGGCCGCTTGGTCCAGGGCCCCTCATTTAGCAAGGCCGCTTGGTCCAGGGCCCCTCATTTAGCAAGGCCGCTTGGTCCAGGGCCCCTCATTTAGCAAGGCCGCTTGGTCCAGGGCCCCTCATTTAGCAAGGCCGCTTGGTCCAGGGCCCCTCATTTAGCAAGGCCGCTTGGTCCAGGGCCCCTCATTTAGCAAGGCCGCTTGGTCCAGGGCCCCTCATTTAGCAAGGCCGCTTGGTCCAGGGCCCCTCATTTAGCAAGGCCGCTTGGTCCAGGGCCCCTCATTTAGCAAGGCCGCTTGGTCCAGGGCCCCTCATTTAGCAAGGCCGCTTGGTCCAGGGCCCCTCATCTAGCAAGGCTTGGAGCTGAGATCTAAATACTGTTGCTCTCTGGACTCCTGCTTTCTCCTCTCTGCCAACTCAGTTGAGAGACTTGGTGAAGAAGGAAAAGAAAAGGCTTTTCAGGAAAAGGTTGGTAATTCTGTGGCTAACCCCACTCTAGGGAATGGCCTCACACTTCTTTTTAGAGGCTTCACTTCAGAGGAGAGAGAGGTCATTTAATTCAGCAAAAATGTCTTGCTGGGAGACTGGATACAATTGCCTATTTCTTTTACCTTGCCACTGATTGTTCTGAGCAGAAGGCAGTTATTGCTTGATTTCCAACTCTTACTGGACAAATTGATATCGCTCAAGCTGTTAATAGAGGAATGATTTTCATTATGGGACATGAGTGGGAAGTGGCTCCTCTTGGCATAAACGCCAAGTGACAGAACACCTCTGTCTTGAGATGGGAGCGCGTCTTTCCTTTTATTCCTTCCTAATATATTCTGTAAAGTTGGAGTTATTTGCCTCCAATACCCTCAGAAAGCCAGAATGAGGAACTTTTTAGGCTTATGATGAATTTTCAGGCTGATTCTGGGCATCTCTCATTTAGTTTTGCCATCTTTTTTTTTTTTTTCCTGTTCAGGATAAATTCAGTGGAACTCATTGCTTTCTAAAAATGTCACTTATTTACAGCAAATGTAATCTACCACAACATTCCCACTGAGACAAAATCTCTTGTGTCTTCAAATGCCTCAGAGGAGACAGAAAAAGTAGTCTTTGTTCACATACACCTACAGGGATAAAGTCATCATGGAGCTTGTTGATTAGCTAATGCTTTTAAAAATTGCTTTGCAAACGCTGAAATGACTCTGGCATTAGCATTATGTGCTGTTGTAACCTCGTGTTCCATATGGACAGTATGCCACGACTGTTTTCTGCATAAATTTCAAGAGAGGTAGTGGGACACGTTTTCCACTTGGCAAATCAGTGGAGATGCAGCGGGAGGAAGCAACACTGCACACGGATTATTGGCCAGTAAAATTCTCCGTCTTCCCCCTCCTCCAGCTTCTCCCTCACAGCCAGTATCCGCAGATGGTCCATCTCATACTCTGGGGAGAAAATGGGGACACTTTCACTTTTGCTTGGTCAGTTCCTCTTCCTCCACTTGTACATTTACCTTCAAAGATAGTGGCTCAGCTGGTAAAGAATCCACCTGCAATGTGGGAGACTTGGGTTCAGTCTCTGGGTTGGGAAGATCCCCTAGAGGAGGGAGAGGCACTCAGTATTCTGGCCTGGAGAATTCCATGGACTGTACAGTCCATAGGGTCGCAAAGGGTCGGACATGACTGAGCGACTTTCACTTCACTTCATTGCAAAGATAGTCATCGCTACCTTCTCTCCTCCTGTCTTACAGGATGAGCTCTCCTTTTCTCTGAGTGTAACTGCTGTTCTCTTCTGCCTCTTTTGAGATTTAGCCCTTTTAGGGAATCTCTCCCTTTTGGTTACCTTAGCTCTTCTCTTCACCTCTTTTCTATGCCCTCAACTAGAGATATGCTCACAATCATTTTCTTGATCCTGTCTCCTACTGCCTCTGCACCTTAGTTCATTCCATGTTACAATGAAGGACTTCTTAGGAAAATTGCACGTGTGTTCCACCTTCTCTGCCTCATGGTTACTCTATACCCTCTACAAGTGCATGCCCGACACTAAAGCACTACACTTGTCCTCAGCACTTGAGCAGAATTATCTCTGGCTTTGTCTTGCTTAAGCTACGAACACCTTACTGTATGATCTATGGTGCTCAGTTCTTAACTGCATTGTATTCTAAGCGCTATTATACTTTATACTACATTGTATTGTATTTTAATGATCCTCTGCTCATAAGTTTCCCCAATAGTATGAGCTTCTGGAAGGCAAGGACTAGGATTTCTACAGATTGAGTACTCACTATAGCATTAGACATAGGTCCTGGCACATTAGTATCTGAAAAATATTCTTCAAAAAATAGATATTTGTGCATATCAGTAATAACATTATTGCTTTACATTTGCAATCTCTGCTATATCCATTTTCTGAACAGTGTTTCATTCACTCACTTCTTCGTGACTGCAGTAAATACTCATGGAGTGCTCTAAGTGTTGGAGTTTGTGATAAATGAGACCCTGTATGAGATCCCTGAACTTATGGAATTCACGTTATGGCTGAAGGAGACTAATAGTAAATGTGTAAATACCTAATTAAGATACTTTAAAATAATGATATGTCGTATGAAGTAAGTAAAAGAGAATGTTTGTGATTAAACATCAGGCTTCTCTTCAAAGATCCAAGCTAGGCAATATCAACATATCAAGCTTACCTCCACCTCAGGGTCTTCGTGAGTGGCAAGGAGATCGGGTCTCTGTTTTTATAGTGAGGGGTTAGGGAAGGGCTCCCTGAAGAGGTGACAGTTAAGCTGGGACCGAGGATGCAGGAAAGAGCCACACAAAGATCTGGGAGAGACTCTTTCAGTCTAAGGAAGCTGTGAGAATGAAAAGGACCCCAGGCAGGTGAAGGGTGCTGTGTTCCAGGCATGGCAGGGATACTGATACAGAAAGCAAACTAGCGGTTACCAGAGAGCAGTGGAGAGGGGCTGGGGCAAGTTAGGAATATTGCTTAAGAGATACAAACCACTATGTATAAAGTAGATAAGAAACAAAGATCTATTGTACAGTGCAGGGAGGGTTGTAGCCATTCTCTTTTAATGACTTTCACTGGAGTGTGTAATCTGTAGAAATACTGAATCACTGTGCTCTACACTTGAATCTAAAATAGTTTTGTAAATAAAATACACTTCAATTAAAGAAGAGAAGTGATAAGAAAACCTCTGTAGCTGTGGCTCAGAGAGAGGTCGGGGGAGGAGAACATGCTTGTGCTTAGACATCAGGCTTCTCTTCACAGGTCCAGGCCAGGCGATACCTGCATATCAAGCTTACCTGCCCCTCGGGGCCTTTGTTTGCTGTTTGTCTCTTGTCTAGGTTGACTTTCTCTCTCCTTTTATTCAAGAGAGCAGGGTGTCTCTCCAGGTTTCTAAGCTCGCCTGTGCAGAGTGTCTCCTCTCCTGTCACCACCTGGCATTTACTGTTATTCCCCCTTTCTCTTGTATCTTTGATCTTGGTTTTTCCTTTGCAGGCTACAACCCTGTGCTAATCTAGCCTACCTTGCATGAAACCCTTGCCTTTACTTGTACCTTCTTAAACTCAGAGAAAGTATATTTCTTGCCTAGAGATTGTAGGTAAGGAGAAAAAACACAGAATGGTTTTGAGATTTGAGAAAGGACTGATGACTGTAGCTCAAAATGAACTCCTTATTGCCAAATTTAGATTTAAATTGAAGAAAGTAGGGAAAACCACCAGACCATTCAGGTATGACCTAAATCCAAGTCCCTTACAATTATACAGTGGAAGTGACAAATAGATTCAAGGGATTAGATCTGATAGAGTGTCTGAAGAACTATGTACAGAGGTTCATGACATAGTACAGGAGACAAGGATCAAGACCATCCCTGAGAAAAAGAAGTACAAAAAGGCAAAATGGTTGTCTGAAGAGGCCTTACAAATAGTTGAGAAAAGAGAGAAGTTAAAGGCAAAGGAAAAAAAAGGAAAGATATACCCATTTGAACGCAAGAGTTCCAAAGAATACCAAGGAGAGATAAGAAAGCCTTCCTCACTGATCAGTGCAAAGAAATAGAGGGGAACAATAGAATGGGAAAGACTAGAGATCTCTTCAAGAAAATGAGAGATACCAAGGGAAAATTTCATGCAAAGATGGGCTCAATAAAGGACAGAAATGGTATGGACCTAACAGAAGCAGAAGATACTAAGAAGAGGTGGCAAAAATACACAGAAGAACTATAAAAAAGGATCTTCATGATCCAGATAATCACAATGGTGTAATCACTCAGCTAGAGCCAGAGATTCTGGAATGTGAAGTCAAGTGGGCCTTAGGAAGCATCACTATGAACTAAGCTAGTGGAGGTGGTGGAATTTCAAATTCTAAAAGATGATGCTGCAAAAGTACTGCAGTCAACATGACAGCAAATGTGGAAAACTCAGCAGTGGCCACAGGACTGGAAAGGGTCAATTTTCATTCGAATCACAAAGGCAATGTCAAACTACCGCACAATTGCACTCATCTCACACACTAGCAAAGTAATGCTCAAAATTATCTAAGCCAGGCTTCAACAATACCTGAACTGTGAAGTTCTAGATGTTCAAGCTGGATTTAGAAAAGGCAGAGGAACCAGAAATCAAATTGCAAACAT
>SJYX01006371.1:299431-331225 GCA_006410675.1 Oreotragus oreotragus
CAAATTTGGCCTTGGAATGCGGAATGAAGCAGGGCAAAGACTAATAGAGTTTTGCCAAGAAAATGCACTGGTCATAGCAAACACCCTCTTCCAACAACACAAGAGAAGACTCTACACATGGACATCACCAGATGGTCAACACTGAAATCAGATTGATTATATTCTATGCAGCCAAAGATGGAGAAGCTCTATACAGGCAACAAAAACAAGACCAGGAGCTGACTGTGGCTCAGATCATGAACTCCTTATTGCCAAATTCTGACTTAAATTGAAGAAAGTAGGGAAAACCGCTAGACCATTCAGGTATGACCTAAATCAAATCCCTTATGATTATACAGTGGAAGTGAGAAATAGATTTAAGGGCTTAGATCTGATAGATAGAGTGCCTGATGAACTATGGAATGAGGTTCATGACATTGTACAGGAGACAGGGATCAAGACCATCCCCATAGAAAAGAAATGCCAAAAAGCCAAATGGCTGTCTGGGGAGGCCTTACAAATAGCTGTGAAAAGAAGAGAGGCGAAAAGCAAAGGAGAAAAGGAAAGATATAAGCACGTGAATGCAGAGTTCCAGGCAGAGGCAACGGCAAATGCAAAGGTCCTGTGGCTGGAATACTTTTAATTCACTTAAACCTGTGTGAGAGACAAGGGAGTTAGAGTAGTTGGAGCAGTTTTACTGGTGGAAGAGTGAGACGCCTAAAAATCAGGGTCCCACTGAAGCAGAGACAGCATGGACGCTGTGGGTCAAAAACATGTGGAGCATACAGGATCTGCAGAAGAAATTCATAACAGAAATAAATGCACAGAGAATGTGTGCTGTTTACCTCCAAAGAGTAAACTGGGGGTAGGAAAAAAGAATAGAGTAGAATTTATACTTTTCATTTTCTACACTTCTCTATTTATTTTTAAACCAAGCATGCTATTCAATTTTAAATCTAATTAAATGAATTAATATTCTATAAATGTGCTTAAGTATTAATACATGCATAAGAATGTTTATAGCTTTTCTGTTCCTAAACAACCAGTAGGGAGCTGCTTTTAAACACTGGACTATCTATATAAGGATACATAGAGATACTTATAGAGTAGATCTACACACTGACTTAGAAAGAGGTCTAAGATTTAGGACTCAAAGCACTGGAGTATGAAGTGTATCTTGTGGACATAATTGAATACATGTGCTCATTTATTTATATGCTGTTGTACAAAGTTCCTCTAAATAATTGTTTATACAGTAATAGCAAAAAAAATGGAAACTATCTGTTTACAATTATGGAACTGAAAAAAATTATGGTGCATTCAATTGCTAAACTATTAGTCATTTTAAATTACTACATATGTATATATTTAGTATGAAAATACATGCTATGTATATTTAAACTTAATTTTAGAAAGCAAGCTTTTAAAATTTAAATTGCAGATGTGGAATGATCTCATTTTATTTTTTTTGGTAAAAGATACTAGAAAGTAATTCCTTGAAAGGAGGGATTTATTGTTTTCAGTGCTTTATTTCCTGAAAAACTGGTTCCTAGGGCATGGCCCACACACCGTTGATGTCTGTTGAATATTAAAACAATGAATAAAAGCGTATATCCATATGGAAAAACACAAAACCCAAAGGACTGATTACAATGTGTTAACAGAATTTATATTTAGGCATACCATTAAATGGTTTTTATTTTTCTTGATACTTATCTGTATTTCCTAGTTTTTAACAAAAATACTAGTTTCACTTAAGGCTTATTTAAAGTATCAAAAGTTTTGGAACATTTCAAGGCTAAGAGTTCAGAAAATATCTGCTTTCAGGAATGAGTATAACTAATCATTACCTAGCTGAGGACAGAGGGTNCAGAGACATTACTTTGCCAACTAAGGTCTGCCTAGTCAAGGCTATGGTTTTTTCTGTGGTCATGTATGGATGTGAGAGTTGGACTGTGAAGAAGGCTGAGTGCCAAAGAATCGATGCTTTTGAACTGTAGTGTTGGAAAAGACTCTTGAGAGTCCCTTGGACTGCAAGGAGATCCAACCAGTCCATTCTGAAGGAGATGAACCCTGGGATTTCATTGGAAGGAATGATGCTAAAGCTGAAACTCCAGTACTTTGGCCACCTCATGCGAAGAGTTGACTCATTGGAAAAGACTGATGCTGGGAGGGATTGGGGGCAGGAGGAGAAGGGGTCGACTGAGGATGAGATGGCTGGATGGCATCACGGACTCGATGGACATGAGTCTGAGTGAACTCCGGGAGATGGTGATGGACAGGGAGGCCTGGCGTGCTGCGATTCATGGGGTCGCAAAGAGTCAGACACGACTGAGCGACTGAACTGAACTGAACTGAGGTTTAGAATAGCTGACACTACTGTCATTAAAGTGAAGTTGCCCAGTTGTGTCTGACTCTTTGCGACCCCATGCACTGTAGCCTACCAGGCTTCTCCATCCGTGGGATTTTCCATGCAAGGGTACTGGAATGGATTTCCATTTCCTTCTTCAGGGTTTGAACCCGGGTCTCCCACATTGCAGGGAGACGCTTTACCATCTGAGCTACCTGGGAAGCATCAACCTTTCACTCAAATTGGAAACATCTGGGTGAACCCTGATCTTTCCTTCGCAATCCACTTCTGCTCAGCTCTCATGGCATCAGCCATACATCCCATTGACATGCCTCCATTGTATTTCTCATTCATTTCTTTCCTTTCTGGGTGGTTGGCTCCCTCCTTTCCCCCTGCCCTTGCCTGTTGCCATGGTGTCATAAGGAGTCTTCCCACCTCCGATCTCTGCCGGTTTCTAATAGCCCGCATCCTGCCCGACCTCGTCTTCTCTGCTGCACATCAGCAACATCCATTGCCCACTGAGAGCCCATGTTCTCCAGCTGCCTGCTCATGGCCTTCTGTAGTCTGGTTTCAACTTTCTTACCTCTGCTTCATACCTCCTCTCGCTGCAGAACCAGAGTGGCTGTCACATCTTATTCGGAATATACATTTTGAGTTCTTGCTTCTAAAACTTCTGTATTGGATCTCTGCCATCTGACTCTTAAACATTCTTCCAGGACTCAATTCATGGTCGCCTGCTTGACCAGTCACCTTGGTCAGCAGTGTTATTTCTTGCTTCTGAATTCTCCGCTTGTGTATATGACATGTATATGCCATCTGCATATGCATACATGGTATGGCATGTGAGAGCTCAGACTTTGGAGGCAGACTTTCAGACTTTAAATTTTTGTTCTGCCGCTCACTATCCACATGTCCTTGGCCAAGTCAGTTAGCTTCTCTGCATCTCTGCCGGTTTCTAATAGCCCGCATCCTGCCCGACCTCGTCTTCTCTGCTGCACATCAGCAACATCCATTGCCCACTGAGAGCCCATGTTCTCCAGCTGCCTGCTCATGGCCTTCTGTAGTCTGGTTTCAACTTTCTTACCTCTGCTTCATACCTCCTCTCGCTGCAGAACCAGAGTGGCTGTCACATCTTATTCGGAATATACATTTTGAGTTCTTGCTTCTAAAACTTCTGTATTGGATCTCTGCCATCTGACTCTTAAACATTCTTCCAGGACTCAATTCATGGTCGCCTGCTTGACCAGTCACCTTGGTCAGCAGTGTTATTTCTTGCTTCTGAATTCTCCGCTTGTGTATATGACATGTATATGCCATCTGCATATGCATACATGGTATGGCATGTGAGAGCTCAGACTTTGGAGGCAGACTTTCAGACTTTAAATTTTTGTTCTGCCGCTCACTATCCACATGTCCTTGGCCAAGTCAGTTAGCTTCTCTGCAACTCAGTTTCTCCATCTATATGCTTTTTAATTGATGTATAATTGACTTGCCATGTTGTGCTTGTTTCTGGTGTACAGCAAAATGATTCAGTTATATGTATATGCTCCTGCTGCTGCTAAGTCGCTTCAGTCATGTCTGACTCTGTGTGACCCCATAGACGGCAAGTGGACATTTATGTCGATTCCATATTTTGGATATTGTGAGTCATGCTGATATGAACAATGGAGTGTGTGCATCTCTTTGCATTACATTTTTCTCCAGTTTTTTGCTCTGGAGTGGGATTGCTGGATCATATGGTTGATGTATTTTTAGTTTTTTAAAGGAACCTCCTTACTGTTTAGCATTAGTAGTTGCACCAATTTAAATTCCCACCAAGAGTGTAGGAGGGCTCCCTCTTTTTCTCACACCTTCTCAGCATTTGTTATTTGTAGACTTTTTAATGATGGCCATAAAATGGATTTTTTAATAGTACCTACCTCATAGAATTTTTATGAGAATCAAATGAAGTGATACAATACTAGTACATGGGAAGTCCTCAGTAAATATTAGCTATTATCGCCATGTATTTGGTCCTTAAAATGCCCTGCATTTGTTAACTTTTCTGGCAGACATATAATCCCTTTGAGGCAGAGAGGTTTTTGTAGTGTCAGCAGTAAAGTTTATACTGTAGGTTTATTCATTAAAGAGAGTAGGAAGTAATATATATCCCTTGAATGACTTTCTTGACTGACTGTAAGGAAGTTGCTTTTTCTCCATACCACAGTTTGACCCCAGTTAAAATGATCCCATCTGCAAAATGAAGATAATAATTTCTTCTTTATAGGTAGTGCACAAAGCAACTTTCATTCAATAAAATGTATGTACATGTATGGTATATGAATTCAGTGATCTCATATTTTTTGAATTGCTGGTAATCAAATTATATTGTGATGGTATTAGCATGCTTTTTAATTCACAGACAGTTTTAATGAAACAGTTCTGGAAGTTAATGTTTGAAATGTTAAAGGAAATAAAACTTACAACATCAAATATTAGCTTGATGCTCACCAATGTCCCTTTCAAGTCTAAAATTCGTATAAATTATTAATTGCTTTAAAATGTCTTTCAATCCCTCAGTTACCTTTAAAAGATTGATTAGATGAGCCTCTGTTATGTTCCAGGCATAGTGTCTGGAATAAAAAGCGAACTGGGCACACATCCTTCCTTGAGAGATCTTTGAATTCAGAGGTTGGCAGCTTGTTCTGCAGAGGGCCAGGTTAATGGTTCTCCACTGGTGGCAGTTTTGACCACAGGGAACATTTGGCAGTTTATGGAGACACTTTGGGTTGGTAAGAGTGGCGTGAGGGGATAGATGGAGTGAAGCAAAGGGGTAGTGAAGTGATGGAGTTGAAATGCTACTGGCATTTAATGGATGTAGGCGAAGGCTTACATTACCCATCCTGCCACACAGAGGACAGTCAGTCCTTCAATGGCAAAGAAGTATCCAACCCAGAGCCTCAATCGTGCTAACATGGAGACTCTGGACCAGATAATAAATAGTAAGTTGGTAGTAAAGATATGGTTTTGTGGCCCAGGGATCTCTGTCACAGCTGCTGAATTCTGCCTTTGTACCAGGATACCAGCTGCAAATAATAGGTAAACGAATGGGTAAGTCTGTATTCCAATAAACTTTCTTTACATAAGAAAATAGAGAGTGGGTTGGATTTTGTCCTAGGACAGTAATTTATTGTCCCCTGCTCTAGGTGACATGGTAAACAAAACCGTATAATTACAATATATTAAGCTGTGTGGTCCAAGTTTACATAGGTTTATAGTAAAGCTCAAAATATGGGCAGTTGCCTAACCTGAGATATTAGATGTGGTTTCTTGAAGGAGAAAGACTATAACAAAGTTTTTTGTTTATTTGTTTGTTTGTTTTCTTGAGTGGAAGAGGGAAGGTGAAAATGTTAGTCACTCAGTCACGTCCAACGCTTTGCGACCCCATTTACTGTAGCCCACAGGCTCCTCTGTCCACGGGATTCCCCAGGCAAGAATACTGGAGTGGGCTGCCATCCCCTTCTCTGGGGGATCTTCCTGATTGAACCCAGGTCTTCTGCATTGCAGGCAGACTTTTTACCATCTGAGCCACCAGGGAAGCCCCAGAAGAGGGAATAGGATCAGCAAAGGCATAAAAATGTGAAACGTGTGGAACAGTGTGTCTAGTGTGGGGGACTGTGAATAAGAATACAGGAAGCAGGAGAGGTAGTAATAGCAATACTAGCAGCCAACACATAGTAGATGCTTACTGTGTGCCAGGAACTCTTCTTAGTATTTCACATATGTTGATTCATCTCCTAGAAATAGAGCTCGTTGTGGCTGGGGTTATATGAAATTAGGTTGAAGACGTGAGTATGTTCTGGAGCTAGGATTTTGTTCAACACTTGGATAAAACTAAGAATGAGAAAAGCATCAAGGAAATGATTAGTAAGATGTCTCAAATTGATGGAACCTTAAGAGTCAGAGTAGAGAGAGGTCACAAGTTTCTGGTTTGGTGAGATTAATAGAATATAGAAGTACTGGGGGAGAGATAAGCCTAATGGGGAAATGGCTAGTTTAATGTTGAACGTGTTGTATTGGAGATACTTGCGTTCTCTGGAGTTCATAGTCAAGTTCAGACAGATGGAGCTGCAAGTGTAACATTATTTAAAATTGATGGACTCAGATAAGAAAGCATGTCAAGTAGAAGAATGGATTAAAAATATAAAAGAATCCTGAGGATCATTATTAATTAAAAAAAAAGTGGATTTAAAGGAAAAATCTAGGAGGTAGGAGAAGAATCTGAGAAAGTGCTATCATGAATGGCAGTAAGAAAAAAGTTTCCAGGACTTAGTGCTAAAGTGAGCACTGGGAAGCTGAGAACTGAAAGGACCATGCAGCAGAGTTCAGAGTTTAAGGGTAATTTTATTTTGCTTTTGAATCAGTGATACATAATCATTTTGAAATTCAAAGGCAAAGAAATCAGTGGAGAAGCTAAAGATATAAAAAACATAAATGTTGAAGCAATATTCCAGAGGAGAATTCCAAATTTTTCTTAAGTATTCATTAGGTAAAGTATGCACAAGAAATCGCATGGAGAAATACTTTGTGGGCTTATTTTGAGTTGTGATACATTTTTTAAAAAATGCATTTTGTGTAATCTTGCAACAATTAATATTTTGTAGTTACATTCTCCTTCCCCCTCATTGATTAGATCTATCATTAGATTTTACTGAAGTTGTGGGCTTGAGGGACTCAATATCTATGTGTTCTAATAAAATCTAAAAACCACAATTGTAGAACAGCAAAACTTCGGGGATATTATTATGTGATTAGCAAATAGGACACCAACCTCATAGATGTGAAATTTTAAGACACCAAAATTATGTAGAACACAGTGTCAGTTTAGTTGAGTTCAATTCACTTTAAGTCTTTTCATTGAATGCCATGCATTTTTATTAACAGTGATGGGACAGAATGTTTTGCTCTCAAACAGCATGCCATGTTATCTGTTTTGTATATTTATTGCACAAAGGATTTACAGCAACTAAATGTGTAGTTGATGGGGAAGGATTTGCATACACAAAAGCACTTGAATTCTAATCGTGAAGAAGTGTAATGAAATACTGTTATCACATGTAGAATCAGTGGTGCAAGCAATGTGTATTTTCAGGAAGGGTGAGTCTAGCATGTACTGGAATACTGGAAGGTAAATCATCTCCGTTTACCAGCTCTGTGTGATGTTCTTCTCTGGAGAGAATTTAGTTAACTAAAGTACTTTTCTAACAGAAAAACAACAGTGATAGAGAACCAAGGGGTGATCCAAGCTACCTTGGCTCCTCGAGGACAGANTGAGTCTAGCATGTACTGGAATACTGGAAGGTAAATCATCTCCGTTTACCAGCTCTGTGTGATGTTCTTCTCTGGAGAGAATTTAGTTAACTAAAGTACTTTTCTAACAGAAAAACAACAGTGATAGAGAACCAAGGGGTGATCCAAGCTACCTTGGCTCCTCGAGGACAGACTGTATCTTACCTGTGTGTTCACCATGGCTGCCATGCATTAAGTGCATTGATGACATTTGGCCATTGGATTAGTGCAGCAGAGGCAGGTTGGACCGTGTGCTTTGTGGACGCTCTGCAAATAATGGTGCTAATGACAAAGAGCTTAAAGATCAAGAGAAAGTGAATTGTGAGAACTCCATCTGTAAAGGACTGGGAGTGAAAATATCTTTGTAAAAGAAGAGAAGGCTAAGTGTTGGATTCATTATCAAGTGGGAGTTGGCCACACCCACTGCATCCTTTCCTCTCTTGTAACAGCACTGGTTCATAAAAATGTGCTTTCGTTATGTCCTCAGTCAGTTGTGTCCCACTTTGCCACCCCGTGGACTGTTGTTCATCAGGCTTCTCTGTCCATGTGATTTTCCAGGCAAGAATATTGAAGTTGGTTGCCATTTCTTACTCCCGGGGATCTTCTAGACCCAGGGACTGAACCAGCGTCTCTTGCATCTCCTACATTAGCAGGACGATTCTGGGAAGCCACGGAATCTACAGAATGAATGAACCAGTTCTAGCTTAAGATGGACAGATAAAAAATAAATGCCCAGTAATTCCACCATAGCAGTTTCTTATGAAAGAAATTTAAGGTTAAGGTAAAAGTGAAAGTTGCTCAGGCATGCCCCACTCTTTGAGACACCATGGACTATACAGTCCATGGAATTCTCCAGGGCAGAATACTGGAGTGGGTAGCCTTTCCCTTTTTCAAAGGTTAAGGTAACGTTTTATTTAAAAAACTAATGAAATCCGTAAGACTTTTGGTTCTCACCTCTAAGGGTTAATCACATTGGCTGTTTCACAAAATAGCACTGAGAATGACTGCACAGTGATTTTTGCTAGCTTTTAGTCCCTATAGGCAAAAAAGCCTTTCTGAAAGAGATTTGAAAATTGTGGAGTCTGATAACACTGGTAGTTGTCAGGTTTTTCTCTAATGAACAGCTTATCAGTAAATGTGCTCAGTGGTTAATTACCACATTAGGGCTTATTCGTGTGAAGAGTAGTAGAATGCCCATTATCCTTATGCAAATGGGGATTTAGTGCAGGTTAAATCCTGTGACCTGAAATCTAAGTCGCCTGTCATAAATGAGGAGACCTATGTAGTAGCCCTGCTGGGACTGGCAGTCACAAAGAACCCTGGGAGTGGGGTGAATGAATCATGACTGGGTGGGTTGGACTTGCTCTTTGGAATGCCTCACAAAGGCTAGTGGAGCTAATTGTGCTGCAGAGGCTGTTGGGTGTTTTTGTTTTGCTTTGATTTTGTTTAATTTTTCAGGGCAGCCAGGTGGCCCAAGCCACTCATGATGCCAAAGGGTGTCCTTCACCAGATGGCTTGGGACATTTGGGATGGTGGGAATCAGATAGTGATGTGTTATGCTTTCAAGAGACCTGCCCAGTTAGGGTGTGGATCCTCAGATAAAGATTTGAGATTCCTAGGTGTTTCCATCAGCTTTTCCTTCAGTTCAGTCAAGTCACTCAGTCGGGTCCAACTCTTAGAGACCCCCGTGGACTGCAGCACACCAGGCTTCCCTGTCCATCACCAACTCTTGGAGCTTACTCAAACTCATGTCCTCGAGTCGGTGATGCCGTCCAACCATCTCATCTTCTGTCGTCCCCTTCTCCCGCCTTCAATCTTTCCCAGCATCAGGATCTTTTCCAATGAGTCACTTCTTCACATCAGGTGGCCAAAGTATTGGAGTTTCAGCTTTAGCATCAGTTCGTCCATCAGCCTAGATTTCTATAACAAATGCCATAGACTGGGTAGCTTAAGCTACAGACTGCTTCTCCCAGTCCTGGAGGCTGGGGAATCTAGGATCAAGGTTGCCGCAGATTTGTCTTATGATTTCCTGGTTTGTCAATGGCCATCTTCTTGCTATGCTCTCACGTGGTGGAGAGAGAGATCATCTCTCTTGTGTATCTTCTTATGAGGACAGTAATCCCATCATAAGGGCTCTACCTTCTCGACCTCATTACCTTTCAAAGGCCCACCACTGATATTATCACTCTGCAGATTAGGGCTTCATCATATGACTCTGAGTTGGGCGGACACAAGCATTCAGCCCATTGCACCTGGAAAGGCTTGGGACTCAAAGTGGAGAAGGCAAGAGTCAGCACACTAAGGTTCACAGCCACCTCTGATATTTCAAGAGGAATGGAGCTCAAGGCAACATAGTTAAGAGAAGGCAGGTCTGCAATAGAACAGGGTGAGTGTCACACAGTGGCCACCTGGGAGCCAAGCTCCAGAGTGCCCCTGGGTTTACAGATCTAATCCCACGCCCTTACCAGAAGCTGGGCCGGAGGTGGCTATTGAGCCTCCTGTCCCTCAGGACTGACTCAGGAGAGAAGGTCACTTGGGGCCCCGTGGGTCTCTGAAGTTCCACTCTGCTGACTTGAGGTTGAAACCAGGCAGGAGCTGGTCTGACATAGCCAAAGCCACATTCAAATTTGCTTATAAAAGGAGGTTGGTGTTTAGGGACTTCTAATACAGTTATGGTCACTGATTGATATTTCTGCAAACAGTAGGGGCCCTTTGTGAAGCCCTGGAACCCTGACTAATATCCCCTACCCCTGGCCTATTGAAATCCATAACTAAGAAGAAGCGGCTCTCAGCGTCTCAGGAACAGGAAAATCTTTATTTCAGAGGTCTCTTAAATGAATCATTTCCTTTCCCAGAAAGGAAACTAGAGCCTTTCGTGCCTAGGGCTTGTGTCCAGGTCATTTGGGTGGGGAACAAGATTTCTTTCCACACCGAGAGCATTTGTGTGACTGGGCAAAGGAGTTGTGGTTTCAGTGCTCATCCATTAGCAGTGAGTGTGGTGGGTGGAAGTTCTTTAATTGGTCCCCCGGGTGAAAACAGCCTGGTATTTATAGGTTATCAGCAAAAGGAGGTTGGGGAGGCTCCAGGGGACTTGTCAGCTTTATCCTAGTGACTTTTAGGCCTTCAGGTCACGTTAAAATATTTCACTTGAATCAGGAAATCTGTTGTCCTTTTCAGCCCCATCCTGAATTCATGGTCTCAGTTGTTAGAAGCATCCATAGAAAGCACCCTTCCATCCTCATAATTCCCCATTACAAAGAGTAGCGTGGGGTTCTCATTTAAGGACAGTACAAACCGTTTTAGCTGTAAGATGTAATCTGTGAATTACCGAGGCAGACAAGGAACATGGAGCAGCGGCGTGTTTCCCGTACAGCAAGTACTCAGTGGAGTGAAGAACAATTAGACAGGCAGCCAGGAAGCTGAGGCCAGGCCCAGAAGAAGCACTTACTCACTTGTTCAGAAAATGTTAGACCAAATGCAGCTTTGAGGTACCAGATACTCTATCTGGTATCTTTGTCCTACAAACTGTCTTCAAGTCTAGGTGAGAGGCAGAATTGAGGGACCTTCTTTTCCTTGAACCTCACCTTCTTAACTGCTTAGCCTTCTAAACATTGGAGGCAGGAGGGGTCTCCCAAATGAGAATCAGCCCAAGATCATTTTATAGCAACCAATGCATGAGACATAAGAAATAAAGCAATGAAAAGAATCTAATTCTCATATAAAAGAAAGACCCATGAGATGATTTTCCTGAGAGCCCATTATATAGAAAAGAGGCCCAAGAGGAAAGCTTTTTGCAGAGATCCAGGAGAGTAGCTGACCCACTTTATTTCCATTTATTAAAGCTTTATCCCTCTTAAAGGGCTTCCCAGGTAGCACAGTGGTAAAGAATCCACCTGCTAATGCAGAAGAGGCAGGAGATGCAGGTTCAATCCCTGGGTCAGGAAGATTCCCTGAGTAGGAAATGACAACCCAGTCTGGTATTCTTGCCTGGGAAATCCCATGGACAGAGGAGCCTGGCGAGCTACAGTCCATGGGGTTGCAAAAGAGTAGGACACGACCTGTTGGCTAAGCACACACATACCTGTCTAAAAGCTTTCAGTCCTTCTTAAGTAGGTACTGGGTCACTGATGAATTAGTTTTGCCCTCAGCCATTTCAGAGCTTGGAGAAGAGGTGAGAAGAGAAGCTCTGAGCTATCCCTAGTGAAACTATAGGATAAAATAAATTTTATCATTATACCAGCTCAGACATATTGGTGGTAGAGTTACAAAGGATTCTGTTTCACAGGAAACAGTTTTCTTTGTATTGCTATGTTGCTTTGTAGTTCACGTTTCACCATTTTACTGTACATGTTTATATCCTTAAGCAAATTTTCTATAATCTGCATGTTTAAAATTTATACAAATGATGTCTTACTATACATATCTTTGTACAACTTGCTGTTTTATTCAATAGAACATTTTTAAGATTTATCTTAGAAGATTCACTTAAAGATAGAAGATGGTAGACTTCAATTATACATGTTAACTTCTGTTTAGCGTCCCACTGTCGGAACATACTTTGTTTTGCTTATTTCATGCCATTTTCTAGTGTGGCTCAATATTTAGGTTGTTTCCAGTTTTCAGCATTTCAGTTAAGGCTAGAGTGAATGCCCTGCATGTGTTTTTATTCATGTCTGTGCCAGAAGTGAAGTTGTCTGTGGGTATATCTGTAATTTTACCAGATATTGCCAAATTGCTCTACAAGTTAGTATGCAAATTTGCACTCCCACTAGCAGCAGGTAAATGTCTCCTTGATCTTTGACAATATTTGGCATTGACTGTAAGTCATATAGTACAAACCAGCTCAATAGAGGTTAAGCAAGATTTATCCTATAAAATACCATGTAAAGTATATACCAACAGCTTTCTCTCATTTTAAGTTCCTCACTCCTACTGAGAATCCGCAGACTTTAAGGGGAAATAAATTGTGTGCTTCCTGTTTCCTTTTTACTCTGCGAAGCCCCAGTGCGAAGCTTCCCATTCAGTTCTTAGTTTGGAGCCCGTCTCTTTATCAGAAGAAACTTGTTGTCTTTCTGCTTGAAAATGATGTCGTTCTTCTGAAAAGTGAAAGTGTTAGTCACTCAGTCGTGTCCAACTCTTTGCTACCCCATGGACTGTATGTAGCCCACCAGGCTCCTCTGTCCATAGAATTCTCCGAGTGTTTTTGCCATTTCCTTCTTTCCGGGATCTTCCTGACCCAGGGATCAAACCTGCGTCTCTTAGGTCTCCTGAATTGGCAGGTGAGTTTTTTATCCCTCGTGCCACCTAGGAAGGCCAAGATACACACTACGTTATATAAAATGGATTAACAGAGAGCCACTGTATAGCACAGGGAACTATATTTAATATCTTGTAATAAATTGTAATGGAAAAGAATCTGAAAAAAGAGAAAAAATGTATATGTAAAAAAACTAAATCACTTTGCTCTCTACCTGAGACAATGTAAATCAACTATACTTCATTAAAAAAAAAAGATAAAGTAAAACACAACAAAATCTCCAAAGCAGATAATTATTACTGAGCAACCAAAAACGAAGGCATCAAAACGNTTCAGGTCACGTTAAAATATTTCACTTGAATCAGGAAATCTGTTGTCCTTTTCAGCCCCATCCTGAATTCATGGTCTCAGTTGTTAGAAGCATCCATAGAAAGCACCCTTCCATCCTCATAATTCCCCATTACAAAGAGTAGCGTGGGGTTCTCATTTAAGGACAGTACAAACCGTTTTAGCTGTAAGATGTAATCTGTGAATTACCGAGGCAGACAAGGAACATGGAGCAGCGGCGTGTTTCCCGTACAGCAAGTACTCAGTGGAGTGAAGAACAATTAGACAGGCAGCCAGGAAGCTGAGGCCAGGCCCAGAAGAAGCACTTACTCACTTGTTCAGAAAATGTTAGACCAAATGCAGCTTTGAGGTACCAGATACTCTATCTGGTATCTTTGTCCTACAAACTGTCTTCAAGTCTAGGTGAGAGGCAGAATTGAGGGACCTTCTTTTCCTTGAACCTCACCTTCTTAACTGCTTAGCCTTCTAAACATTGGAGGCAGGAGGGGTCTCCCAAATGAGAATCAGCCCAAGATCATTTTATAGCAACCAATGCATGAGACATAAGAAATAAAGCAATGAAAAGAATCTAATTCTCATATAAAAGAAAGACCCATGAGATGATTTTCCTGAGAGCCCATTATATAGAAAAGAGGCCCAAGAGGAAAGCTTTTTGCAGAGATCCAGGAGAGTAGCTGACCCACTTTATTTCCATTTATTAAAGCTTTATCCCTCTTAAAGGGCTTCCCAGGTAGCACAGTGGTAAAGAATCCACCTGCTAATGCAGAAGAGGCAGGAGATGCAGGTTCAATCCCTGGGTCAGGAAGATTCCCTTAGTAGGAAATGACAACCCAGTCTGGTATTCTTGCCTGGGAAATCCCATGGACAGAGGAGCCTGGCGAGCTACAGTCCATGGGGTTGCAAAAGAGTAGGACACGACTTGATGGCTAAGCACACACATACCTGTCTAAAAGCTTTCAGTCCTTCTTAAGTAGGTACTGGGTCACTGATGAATTAGTTTTGCCCTCAGCCATTTCAGAGCTTGGAGAAGAGGTGAGAAGAGAAGCTCTGAGCTATCCCTAGTGAAACTATAGGATAAAATAAATTTTATCATTATACCAGCTCAGACATATTGGTGGTAGAGTTACAAAGGATTCTGTTTCGCAGGAAACAGTTTTCTTTGTATTGCTATGTTGCTTTGTAGTTCACGTTTCACCATTTTACTGTACATGTTTATATCCTTAAGCAAATTTTCTATAATCTGCATGTTTAAAATTTATACAAATGATGTCTTACTATACATATCTTTGTACAACTTGCTGTTTTATTCAATAGAACATTTTTAAGATTTATCTTAGAAGATTCACTTAAAGATAGAAGATGGTAGACTTCAATTATACATGTTAACTTCTGTTTAGCGTCCCACTGTCGGAACATACTTTGTTTTGCTTATTTCATGCCATTTTCTAGTGTGGCTCAATATTTAGGTTGTTTCCAGTTTTCAGCATTTCAGTTAAGGCTAGAGTGAATGCCCTGCATGTGTTTTTATTCATGTCTGTGCCAGAAGTGAAGTTGTCTGTGGGTATATCTGTAATTTTACCAGATATTGCCAAATTGCTCTACAAGTTAGTATGCAAATTTGCACTCCCACTAGCAGCAGGTAAATGTCTCCTTGATCTTTGACAATATTTGGCATTGACTGTAAGTCATATAGTACAAACCAGCTCAATAGAGGTTAAGCAAGATTTATCCTATAAAATACCATGTAAAGTATATACCAACAGCTTTCTCTCATTTTAAGTTCCTCACTCCTACTGAGAATCCGCAGACTTTAAGGGGAAATAAATTGTGTGCTTCCTGTTTCCTTTTTACTCTGCGAAGCCCCAGTGCAAAGCTTCCCATTCAGTTCTTAGTTTGGAGCCCGTCTCTTTATCAGAAGAAACTTGTTGTCTTTCTGCTTGAAAATGATGTCGTTCTTCTGAAAAGTGAAAGTGTTAGTCACTCAGTCGTGTCCAACTCTTTGCTACCCCATGGACTGTATGTAGCCCACCAGGCTCCTCTGTCCATAGAATTCTCCGAGTGTTTTTGCCATTTCCTTCTTTCCGGGATCTTCCTGACCCAGGGATCAAACCTGCATCTCTTAGGTCTCCTGAATTGGCAGGTGAGTTTTTTATCCCTCGTGCCACCTGGGAAGGCCAAGATACACACTACATTATATAAAATGGATTAACAGAGAGCCACTGTATAGCACAGGGAACTATATTTAATATCTTGTAATAAATTGTAATGGAAAAGAATCTGAAAAAAGAGAAAAAATGTATATGTAAAAAAACTAAATCACTTTGCTCTCTACCTGAGACAATGTAAATCAACTATACTTCATTAAAAAAAAAAGATAAAGTAAAACACAACAAAATCTCCAAAGCAGATAATTATTACTGAGCAACCAAAAACGAAGGCATCAAAACGGTTTTTTTTTTTTAAAGGATGTTTTCATGGAAAATATTATTCCCCAAATATGTTCATTCTTTCCCACTTTAGGATTTCCTTTTCTGGGGTGTTGATGGGTAGTTAGGAAATTCTTGGGTTCTCCCTGGAGCTGAGTTTAAAGTGTGTGAGCAGCATTTGAGTCTCTTGGAACCATAGCTCCCAACAATTCCTTTCATGGAAAGTCGTAAAGGTATGTCTTAGCGTGGACTATGTAGTTGACCTCATCTGCCATTACCATTACTGTAGACCCCCTCATGTGTCTTTTTCTTGCATTTCCTACAAAAGTTAAAGCAAAATATTTATTTTGGCTGTTATGTGACAAAGAAACAAAACAAAACTCCATCATGTGGTTTAGCTTAAAGACTCCCATGTCTGAAAAGCAGATTCCCTTTCTCAGTTATTAATTTCAATTTGATAAGTTAATTTTAGTAGCATACCAATGTATAGAAAGCTATCTGTTCTTTCAGGATCATGGTGCTGAGGTTTTTATACCAAGAACGGTGTCAGTTTTGCTTCAATTTTTTTGTTAATAGGAAGTGAAATTTGATGCTACAGTGTTCAGTTCAGTTCAGTCGCTCAGTCGTGTCTGACTCTTTGCGACCCCATGGACTGCAGCACGCCAGGCTTCCCTGTGCTTCACTATCTCCCAGAGCTTGCTCAAACTCATGTCCATTGAGTCGGTGATGCCATCCAACCATCTCGTCCTCTATCGCCCCTTCTTCTCCCACCTTGTCTTTCCCAGCATCAGGGTCTTTTCTAATGTGTCAGTTCTTCTCATCAAATGGCCAAAGTATTGGAGCTTCAGCTTCAGCATCAGTTCTTCCAATGACTATTCAGGACTGATTTCCTTTAGGATGGACTGGTCGGATCTCCTTGCAGTCCAAGTGACTCTCAAGAGTCTTCTCTGACACCACAGTTCAAAAGCATCAACTCTTTGGCATTCAGACTTGTTTATGGTCCAACTCTCACATCCATACATGACTACTGCAGAAACCATAGCTTTGGCTAGATGGACGTCTGTTGGAAAAGTAATGTCTCTACTTTTTAATATGCTGTCTAGGTTTATTGTAGCTTTTCTTCCAAGTAGCAAGAATGTTCTCATAGACAACTGAAAGTAGTTTGATGAGGATGGAAAGTTTGAGATCACTGAATTATTGGGCTTGAATAAACTGAGTATTCCTTGATTAATTTATCAAGTAACTACTAAGTGCTTCTCTGTTGGTATATGTCAGGCACTATGGTAAGTGTTGATGATACAATGATGACCAGAGAGAGGATATCGCATACCTTGTCAAGATCTGAGGTCTAGCTTCCATCATCTTTTTATAAATGTGGCTTTTAAGGATACAGAATTCCATAGCCAAGGGGAAGGATCTTTGATCTTTATGGCTTTAACATTTAACTTGAAAAGTAACATAAAGGATATGTAATATGTGCCTTAAGACTACTTGTGTATGTGTTCTTCTATTAGGTTTTTAGTATTTTGACTGCAGTATGAATTTTTATTATAAATGTGTTTTGCAGTCGATGGTAAAAAAGGAAGATGGAGACAGAGACATACAGAAATGAAATTTTACAGAATGAAGTGACCATTTTTAATATGCAAGTGCAGAGAAAGAAGCGGAAGCAAAGGCTGAAAAGTGTGATAAAGTGTGTAATTTTTACAAGAAAAAAAATCTTCAATTAGTGTTAAAAAGCTAAAAAGACATTTTTCCTTAGTGATATTCTGACTGTATCTTTCTCTGCTTTAGTTTTGGTAGCCAAAGGGATACCGAATTACTATAAAATTGTTCCTTCCTTAAGGGGCCCAAATGAGAAATATTGGCAAACATGTTGGAAACAATTGTAGTAATTATGATGATGAATAAAAGATGCCAAATGGGAAAGATGTTTAAAATACTAGGTAGGATTTCTGTTTTTGGTGGATAAGCTTGTATTAAAGTGACCCTGTCACTAATAGCAGCTAGAAAAGCCAGACAAAGCCTGAAAATGATCAATCTGTAGACATCNGAATAAAAGATGCCAAATGGGAAAGATGTTTAAAATACTAGGTAGGATTTCTGTTTTTGGTGGATAAGCTTGTATTAAAGTGACCCTGTCACTAATAGCAGCTAGAAAAGCCAGACAAAGCCTGAAAATGATCAATCTGTAGACATCAGAGATCTACCAAGAGAGAGAGGGCTCAAAGGGCCAAGGTCTTGTAAAAAGAGAAGAAAAGCACAGAAAGGTGAGACCAGAAGTCTCACCCAAAAGCATGTATTTTCACCTCAGGACGTTTCCTAAGAAGCCAGGCAGGAAGTGGTATCCCAGAGGCTGAGAATGTGAGCAGGACCTTCAGTAGGAACCTTCAGTTTCAGGGAGCTGGTAGACAGAAATTGAGTCCAGATTGATCAATAAGAGGGAGCTTTGACAATATTCCATTCCTGCGTATATGCCATCGGAAATGCAGACATATTACATCGTAGTTTCTACACAAAAATATTGATAGACACATGGTTTAAAATAACCCCAAGCTAGAAAAAACCTACAGGGCCACGGACAGTAGACTCAGTAGACTGTGCTATATTCAGAAAATGGAATACATTTGATGAATACATTGTTGGTGCATCTACAAGAACATTCAGTTCAGTCCCGTCGCTCAGTCGTGTCCGACTCTGCGACCCCATGAATCGCAGCATGCCAGGCCTCCCTGTCCATCACCATCTCCCGGAGTTCACTCAGACTCACGTCCATCGAGTCTGTGATGCCATCCAGCCATCTCATCCTCGGTCGTCCCCTTCTCCTCCTGCCCCAAATCCCTCCCAGCATCAGAGTCTTTTCCAATGAGTCAACTCTTTGCATGAGGTGGCCAAAGTACCGGAGTTTCAGCTTTAGCATCATTCCTTCCAAAGAAATCCCAGGGTTGATCTCCTTCAGAATGGACTGGTTGGATCTCCTTGCAGTCCAAGGGACTCTCAAGAGTCTCCTCCAACACCACAGTTCAAAAGCATCAATTCTTTGGCGCTCAGCTACATCTTATAAACAGAATATGGAGTAAAGTAAGTCAGATGAGAAGGATATATGTTATAATTCCCCCTTACATAAAGTTTTTAACAGGATAAACCATTCTATGGTGTTATAAATCAGTTAGTTATCTTTGAAGAAGAATGGGGTGAGTGGGGAGCAGGAGGGAGGCTTCTGACACGTTGGTGTTTTTATATTTCTTGGTCTCGACGTTGAGTACGTATAGGTGATCACTCTGAATGTTATTAGAGCTCTTGATTTGTGTACTTTTCCAAATGTATGCTTTAACTAAATTAAAAATATGTCAGCCAAGAGATAAACAATGTGTTTTGCTTGAGAAGGCCTGAAACAAATTTGAAAATTGGCCATGATTATTTTGCAGAAATAGATGGAAGAGATAGGTAAAGAATGTTCCATTAAAGGAACAGTCTAAACCAGATATATATAAGTGTAAAGATTTATGTTATTCTCAATTAACAAGTGTTTGAGTGTGCCTACAATATTCAATGTGTCTGGGGAAAAGGGTAGGAGATTAGGCTGAAGATATAGGTTGGATCCTGTTTGTAGAGTGTCATAAATTAATGGCAAAACATAAAGAGATGGCAGGTTCTTGAACACAAAGTATAACACGGAATTTTGGATTGGGCTGCATTTGAAATACTAACAGCTCGAGCAGGTTTTGCCAGTGAATTTTGAGTTTGGAATTTGACTTCCCATTTCCCACAAACTGCTTCCTTCCCAGAATGTATGTGAATGCAGAGTCTTCTGTCTCATTTTAATTAAGTCTTTGACTTTTAGCAACACAAAGTAGAGTGCTTTGGTTTTTATCAATTTGCATAAATGACTCCTTTTATGTAACTCTTGCCTGTCGTGGTCCCTCTCCTTTGTAGATGTCATTAAGTGAATTCCCTGGCTTTAAGAGGGTCTACCCCAAGGATCACAGTGGCCGTCCACCTTTTAACCCAGATAGTCCACATTCTGAGGAAATGCTCTCTAAACTACACTGTATTCCAAATGGTCTATGGATTGGCAGGAAGAGACCATAAACCCACATTTCATTTAATTTCTTACTTATTTACGGATAAAAGTATTGGGTTGGCCAAACAGTTTGCTCAGGCTTTTTCCATGGATGTTTAAAAAAACCTGAATGAGGCTTTTGACCAAACCAAAATTATCCCAGACATGGTGACCACGTAAGACAGAAACAGGTGTAATGTCTCCTAATACAGTTTTGCTTGACACCTGAAGTCATTTATAGCAGCAAGCAGCAGCAGGAGATACTGTTCATTTGGGGTTGAGTCCTTCAAAGTTTCTGGAACACTCAGGCCTGCCCTGTATGCTTAGGACTTCTGTCACATTCTAAAAGAATGGGTATCAATAGTCTATGCATGTCTGTTTAAAAGACTGTTTTCAAATACTGGAATCCCTTGGCTCTTTACCCACATGAGACCTATCAAAGCCACTTCATCTAGAGGGGAATCAGCATCTATGTTGTGGAAAGGCAGCTTTGCTTCTAGCTTTGAGGTGTTCTGGAAAACACTTTTCCATATTGAAACCAATACCATGAGTATGTATTAAGTTGCTCCAGTCACGTCCAGCTCTTTGCGACCCCATGGATTTAGCCTGCCAGGCTCCTCTGTCCATGGGGATTCTCCAGGTAAGAATACTGGAGTGGGTAGCCATTCGCTTCTCTAGGGAATCTTTCCTATCCAGGGATCAAACCAAGGTCTCCTGCATTGCAGGCAGATTCTTTTCTATCTGAGCCACTAGGGAAGCCCCCTTTGGACCTTGGGCATGTTTTAAAAATAGGCTATGGCTGTGTGGAGTGATGTAGGTCTCTGGAGGGGTGTGGCACAGAAGAGTCACAGTTTATGTGGAGATTACATTGTAAAATTGATTCATTGGGTAGAAAAAAATGCTTTTAGTTAACTTTACCCTTAACAAGGCTTTAAAATTACCTCTTGAAGTCCAGAACCCTTGAAAGTTTGAAAACCAAGAGTTAGCATCCTGACATCTCTGTGCATTTCTGTTAAGGCAACTCTTGCCAGAAGATACAAAAGCCAGAGCTAGTTGGAATGAGGCCAAACATTAGGTGGTAAATAGACAATTCTCTCACCCCCTCTCATTTCCTTCTAAGCATGGGCAACTAAATTTGAATGAGTTACTCTTTCAGTTCAGTTCAGTTCAGTTGCTCAGTCATGTCTGACTCTTTGCGACCCCATGAATTGCAGCACGCCAGGCCTCCCTGTCCATCACCAACTCCCAGAGTTCACTCAGACTCACGTCCTGATGTGAGTCGGTGATGCCATCCAGCCATCTCATCCTCTGTCGTCCCCTTCTCCTTCTGCCCCCAATCCCTCCCAGCATCTGAGTCTTTTACAATGGGTCAACTCTTCACATGAGGTGTCCAAAGTACTGGAGTTTCAGCTTTAGCATCATTCCTTCCAAAGAAATCCCAGGGTTGATCTCCTTCACAATGGACTGGTTGGATCTCCTTGCAGTCCAAGAGACTCTCAGGAGTCTCCTCCAACACCACAGTTCAAAAGCATCAATTCTTTGGCGCTCAGCCTTCTTCGCAGTCCAACTCTCACATCCATACATGACCACAGGAAAAACCATAGCCTTGACTAGACGGACCTTAGTCGGCAAAGTAATGTCTCTGCTTTTGAATATGCTATCTAGGTTGGTCATAACTTTCCTTCCGCGGAGTAAGCGTCTTCTAATTTCGTGGCTGCAGTCACCATCTGCAATGATTTTGGAGCCCCCCAAAATAAAGTCTGCCACTGTTTCCACTGTTTCCCCATCTATTTCCCATGGAGTGATGGGACCGGATGCCATGATCTTCGTTTACTTGTGCTAATAAGTAAATTGACTTGTATTATGCTCTAACTGTTTTAGGTTCATTGACTGACTTTTTTTCTAGGTAGCGTGTGGTGACAGAGGTAAAAATGCAGTGACGATGTCTTAGTGAAGAGATCTAACGCTGGTCAAGGAAACTGAAAAATAAACAAATGCCTGTCGTGCAGTTTGTGAAGTGCTTTAATGAGACGCTGATTCAGGGTTTCAGGATCATAGCGAAGGGGCCAGTAAAGCAATCAGAAAGGGTGTAAAGGGGGGCATGTGGTCCAGGCCACCCTCTTTTCTCATGAGATTACTGCATCAGCCTTCTAAATGCTCTTCCCACTTGTGTTTTCTCTTCTGGTTTTCCCCTTTCCCCAAGTCTCTGGCTCCCTAGCATCCAGAATTTTCCTCTTAAAACATTAAAGGAACACACACCTCTCTGCTCAGGACCCTCCAAATGTTTTTCGTCTTACTCAGCAGCCGGTCTCAGGTTCATAGGAGGCCTGTGAGACCCTGCAGGCTCTGCCCTTACCACCCCTCTGCCCTCATCTCCAGTTTGCCCCTCACCATTCCCCCTGATCCAGCCACACCAGCCTCCTTGATGATTTTTGAATATGTCATTTACTTGACTGCTCAGAACTTAAAGAGCTACTGTCGGTCTGCCTGGAATTCTCTTTCCCTAAATGAGAATTAGGGCCTGATCCCCAGTGTTTTCAAGTCCTTGCTGAAATATCACAGTATTTTAGAGGCCTTTCCTGGCTATCCTGTGTAAGTAGTAGAAACCCTCCATCCCATCCTAGCACATGCATTCTCTTTTAGCTTGCTTATCACCATATAATATACTGTATGTTTATGTATTTATTTGTCCCACACACTTAGATAGTAAGGTCCATGTGGGTAAGATTTTATTTTTTCTACTTCAGGACCATGCCTGTGCATACCAGTATTCACTCAAAAAATATTTGTTGAGTCAATAATGTATTTTTCTTCTCTTAAAATGTCTTCCACATATGTTTACCTAATATGGATGGATAGATGAGTGATGAATATATCCTCTTGGCACCAGCAGAAGGAAATATTCCCTAGTGGACTGTTTTCTCCGTAATGACGTTAACAGTTCTTAATGGGAACAGAAGATTTAGTCAGAACTTGTCAGGAACTCTTAGGTTCTGCTGAGATAACATCTCAGTCACAATTGGAAATGCCGTTTAATCATTTACAATGATTGAAAGCAGAGTTTGGTTTAGGGGAAGGCTTTCGCTGGGCAAAAGAGCCGCTGTCATATTGAAACATTTGATTGGTAATACCTGGTTAGCTGTTAGATTAAATATATGTGTATATATGGGCTTTTCTGGTAGGAGACCCTGGTTCAATTCCTGGGTCAGGAAGATCCCCTGGAGCAGGGATAGGCTACCCACTCCAGTATTCTGCTTCCCTGGTGGCTCAGGTGGTAAAGAATCTGCCTGCAATGCATGAGACCTGGGTTTGATCCTTGGGTTGGGAAGATCCCCTGGAGGAGGGCATGGTAACCCACTCCAGTATTCTTGCCTGGAGAATCCCCATGGACAGAGGCATCTGACAGGCTGCAGTCCATGGGGCTGCCAACAGTTGGACATGACTCAGCAGCTAAGCACAGCACAGCACAACGTGTGTATATATGTATGTGTGCATGGGTGTGCACCCATCTACTTTTCTTTGTATATATTTGTGTTTAATATGTACTTTTGTATATGTAAGCATAATATGTATACGCATGACCTAAAGTGTCAAAGGATCTTCAAAGTCAGATTTGACCACCACAAAGAACTCTGAAGGTTCAGCAGAACCCTTGATGCTTGAAGAGCTAGAAATATGGGGAAGGCTTACAGAATTCCCCTATGCACTTTCAGCTTACTAGTTACTACTTCCGGCTGAGGCTAGACCTACAGCAGTGAATAGCAGCAACAAAAGTCCCTGTTTTCATATAGCTTATGTTATGGTAGCTGGAAACAAGGAGTAAGAAAAGAAACCTAAAGTGTTATATATGGTGATACAAATGGTTTGAGGGGAGGAAACAATATATAGCATGATGAGGGAGTGCAAGATGACAGAGTGCCGTTTTAGAGAGTTGGGTTGGTAGTGAGCTGATGTTGCTCGACAGGAAGTCAAGGATCAGTAATTGCAAAGACCTAAAAGGAAGTGATTGTCAAATTCAAGGGATATACAAGAGAACACGGTAAGCAAGACCTAGTTGTGTGGAACCTTTAAGCCATGAAACGGGATCTGGATTTTATCCTAATTACAATGAAGAACCTTTGGGCACTTTTTAGCAGGGAAGTGATTGATCTGCATTTAGAAGCATGCCTCTGACTGGTCTATGGAAATGGATCATAGTATACACTAATAGAGATAGAAGATGATCAGGTGGCTGCTGTTACCAGGCTGGCAAGAAAATAGAGCTCTGTGAACAAGAGCAGTTGACAATGAGATGGTAAGAAGTGGATGGATGAGGGGTGTATTTTGGAGATGGAGGCACTAGGATTTATTGATGAATTGAGTGTTGGGTATGAGAGGTATTGAGGATGTATTTATTAGGATAAACTAAGTTGTAATATGGCAACAAAATATTCCAGAATACCAGAGGCTTGCAACTGTTCACCAACACTTTATATCCTTTGTGTGTTGGCTTGAGGCCTTTATATTTTTATTACTGTTCTCACTTTGGAACATGGGATGACAGGGTCACCACTCATGGGAACATTGGTGGTTGACACTGAAAAGGGAAAAGAGAAATTTAGAGGATTTCAAACTTGGAACAATGAAATGTTTGGCCTAAAATGACACATCACTTCTGCTCGAAAGGAGTTGGTCAAAAGTAATCACACAGCTCCACCTACCACAAGGAGGCCAAAACACAATCCTATCTCATGCCAGAGAGGTAAAGAGTCAGAATTTCAGATGCCAGCAGTGTGAATCCATGACATCGTCCAGGTTAGGATAACTGTTAATAACATTGTCTAAGTGAGGATGCTTAGAAGAGTGAGCTTGGGAAAGGTGAAATCAATATTTCTCTTTTAGCCATGTTTAATTTAAAAGCCTGTTCAGTGGAGATGTCAAGAAGACAGTGGGAAATGTGAGTCTGTTGACCAGAGGAATGCTGTGGGTAGAGATGTAACTGTGAGTATCAACCACATACTTATAACATTGAAAATAATGAGACTCACAGATTGTAGCTGGAATCAAAAAGAGGGCCAAGAGCAGAACTCTGGGACTCTCAGCAGATAGAAGTCTTATAAAGGAGTAACCAACAAAAGAAACAGAGAGATTATTTAGGTAGATAGAGACATAAGAGAGTACAGGAATCTTAAAAGAACTTGTAACACATATCTTGTGAGAAGAACGCTGAGAAGGCAAGGGGCATGAGAGTGAATCATTGGTTCTGGCAAGGTATTGCCCACCCCTGGGGTGTGCCATGGACAAGAGACTAATTTGGAGTGGCTTGAGGCGAGACTAGTAAGTGTGGAATTGATGAAAGTAGCAACAGACAACTTTTGGAAGAGTTTTTCTCTAATCAGAGAAGTTAAATGGGGTCTGTAGTGAGGAGGGACAGGGCATCAGGAGAGGGGGTGAGAAGGGGGAGAAGATGTGTAGACAAGAGGATGATTTTGTCACCTGAAATGCTTTGACCTANCAAGAGACTAATTTGGAGTGGCTTGAGGCGAGACTAGTAAGTGTGGAATTGATGAAAGTAGCAACAGACAACTTTTGGAAGAGTTTTTCTCTAATCAGAGAAGTTAAATGGGGTCTGTAGTGAGGAGGGACAGGGCATCAGGAGAGGGGGTGAGAAGGGGGAGAAGATGTGTAGACAAGAGGATGATTTTGTCACCTGAAATGCTTTGACCTAAAAGAAAGGCAGTGAGGTGAAGTTGCTCAGTCGTGTCCGACTCTTTGCGACCTCATGGACACCAGGCTCCTCCATCCATGGGATTTTCTAGGCAGGAGTACTGCAGTGGGTTGCCATTTCCTTCTCCAGAGGCAGCTGGATCAAAAATCCTCAGATATTAGTTGGAGATATGAATCTGAACAGAGAGAGGAATCAGAGCTGGCATGAATATGACATAAATATTTAGAAACCCTCTGTCTAGGGAGGAGGTAAAACTGGGAATGTAGATTAATTGTGATGGAAAATGTGTAGAGAATAAAGAGTGGGGAAATGAAGGTTGTGCCTTAGGGAACAGACATTAATAAAATTTGGAGAAGAAACAGTAGCTAGTATGAAATGGGAGAAAATAGGTTGACTAGATTATGTGTCATAGAATTCAAAGAAAGAAAGTTTCAATACCTTTTAAGATGTTTTTCTTCAAGTTCCATGGTCTCATAAATATATAGTCCACAGTCTATACCTTGATGCCACATTCTCTGTAGACACTATTACAGTTGGTTAAATATGTTGCTAAGAACTGTGGAGGGCTTCCCTGGTGGCTCAGTGGTAAAGAATCTGCCTCCAATACCGGAGACGTGGGTTTGATCCCTGGTCGGGGAAGATCCCCAGGAGATGGAAATGACAATCCACTCCAGTATTCTTGCCTAGGAAATCCCATGGATAGGGAAGCCTGGAAGGTCTACTGGAGAAGGCAATGGCACCCCACTCCAGTACTCTTGCCTGGAAAATCCCATGGATGGAGGAGCCTGGTACCCATGGGATTACAAAGAGGAGGATATGACTTAGTGACTGAACGAACAACTGTGGAACACTTAGGATAATGTTTTTTTTGTGTGTGGATCAAATATGTGGGATTGATGCTGTTCTTTCTGCCATTGTTTCCTCTCATTGTCCTGAAATTTCTCTAATGAAGTTGACTTAAAATGTATTGTTAGTGCCATACTTATCCCTGTCTTTTCTTCTCCTCTTTCTCTTCCATCTTCACCATCATCACTTGCCACTGTCATCGTTATCAAAATAATTATCATCACCATTAAAACCTCATTAAAGTGATTATTTTGGTATTTTAATAATTGGGCTAGAGCTACTGCGAGGCATGCATTTTAGAACAGCAGGGTATACTGACAGCACTCTTGATTATATGTTGAGTACTTATTGAATGCTTATTTCAAAGTGAACTCGATTCCTGTCCTAAGTTCTTTCAGTTCAGTTTCTAGGAGAAATAGCAAAAAATCAGGAAAGAAAAGAAGTGCTCAGACAGGAGGACAGGCGATTAAGGCCTCGAGCTTGTGGTGTTGCTAGATTACTTGGGAGAAGTTTTTCCACATGCTCAGGTTGTTGTCCTTCAGTCACTTACTCATGTCCAGCTCTTTGCGACCCCATGAGCTGCAGCACAGTAGACGTCCCTGTCCTTACCTGTCTCCCGGAGTATGCTATAAGAATCATATGAGATAGCCCTGGAATGTAAATGCAGAGCAAAGTGCTGACTACATATCTTAATATCAAATGGAGTCAACGTAACTTGTCTTCTTCTTCAAGCTAGGGATCATGTGGCTTTATGACATGCCTTCTCTGGAGTATAATTTGGTTCATTTTCAGTCCTGGTGGTTTCTGGGGCTTCTTGGTCTAACCATCTCCTCCCTCCCTCTTTCTTTTTCCATTCTTCCTTCCTTCCTCCCCAGAACTTCTTACTCCTCCTGTTGAATTTGTTCTATCAGTGACTTGATATCTATCTACATTAGCCCAGCCAGAGACCTGAAAGCCGTTATTGGTTCCCTCTCCTTAAACACCCCTCCAAGAGTCTTCTGTCCCTAAGCCATGCTGACTAGACTCATTGTCTGTCGTATCTCTTGCCACTGTCTTGGTTCAGCCGTCCATTCTCTTGTAAATTATTGTCACGCTGTGGATCACAGACCAAGTGTAGGACAGCAGTATGAAGAATAGATTGGAGGAGGAGACACAGGAGTTGGGATTGGGGCTCATTAGGAATCTATATCGGGGAAGGCAATGGCACCCCACCCCAGTACTCTTGCCTGGAAAATCCAATGGATGGAGTAGCCTGGTGGGCTGCAGTCCATGGGGTCGCTAATAGTCGGACAGACTGAGCAACTTCACTTTCACTTTTCTCTTTCATACATTGGAGAAGGAAATGGCAACCCACTCCAGTATTCTTGCCTGGAGAATCCCAGGGATGGGGCAGCCTGGTGGGCTGCCGTCTATGGGGTCACACAGAGTCGGACACGACTGAAGTGACTTAGCAGCAGCAGCAGCAGGAATCTATATCATACAAGTCCATGTGAGACTTAACCCGGGCTCCATTTCTCCAGACCTGAATTGACCATTCAGCCTTGAGAATCTACTGCATCCCTACATAGTCCTCTTCTAACATAGCTGCACGTATATATGTCTACATGTGTAACACTTCCAGTAAAAAGTTGCGTAAAGTCAGGCACCCTACTTAAAGCCTAATATTCAGTAAGTTCCCTATGGTTGTTTAGTGGATGATTAAAGAAAACGGAGGCCTGAACAGGACCAGTGGAATGGAGTAGAGAAAATGAATGTGAAAAACTTGTTGGATATGGAACCAAATGGACTTGGTAACAGATTGATACTAAGGACCGTGAGGAGGGGAGGATCAGATATATCTTCAAAAATTTGAACTTGGGGTGACTATTAGCAGATGTAGGGGACCTGAGATGAAGAATCTTTGAGTTTGTTTTTAAGCAGGTTGATTCTAAAGTTCTTCAGAGAATTTTCATTTTAGTTGAATGATTGTTCCAGTGGACAATTCAATTAGGGTTGTGGGGCTTTGGAAAGTGTTTGGTTTAGGGGTAAATATGTGTGAGTGGAGGATATTACCAGTTGAGATACAGTCATGAAAAAAGGGAAAGAGAGCCTCATCAGATGCTTAGGGAAAGCCTCTTTCTAAGCAATTTGGAAAAGATGCTGATGACAGGAAGAAAGTGAGTCATCAAAGAGTTACTTGGAAAGTATGCAGTCAGGAAACCCTGGAAAAGAGAATTTTGAAAAGAAAGTTATAGACAAGAAATAGCTACTTCACAGATACTGACTGTTCTGAGCCTATTTAAATTTAGTTAATTGGACATCAGTAATCTTGCTTTTTTTCATTAAGAATAATTTAATCATAAGTTAAAAATGATTTCTCTTAGGAAGCCACTAAGTTAAAACATAGTGTTTTAAGTGCTGCAACGACAAGGTGGCAAAAATTCTCTCTTCTTTCATCCATGATTAAATGAAATACCTGTTACTGATTTTCCTTGGAACTGTGTCCTCTAGCCATATAGTCAAGTGGATAGTGGTAGAAACTAGAGATAAAAACTAAGTGTCTTGACTTATTCAGGTGCCACTTGTGACTTTCTGTGCTCTCTGTAAGGTGTTAAGCAGTAGATTTTGGTTTTCTGATAGAATTCAAGTTGATGTCTTGCCTTTTCTTTGTGCTGGATCTAGGGGCATTCTAGTTTTCTGTTGACTTTTCACCTTTTCTGTACCTTCATAGTTGGAACAAGAGTAGGAGAGCCCTAGATAGATCCTAGCAATCTTTTTGGTGCAATAGTCCATGGCATCAGCATTTTCTTCAGGTCATCCCATAAGGAGACTAGGGAGAAAGATGCCATTCTCATGTCTTTCTCAATCATTGGATTGTCATAAATACAGAAGACATTAGTTGGTCAAAATTATGTCAGGTGGAAGTGTTAAGTACAGAAGTTTTTGTTATTTTGTTTTCCACAGATTTGTGTGTTTGCAGTATTTCATAATAAAACATTTCTAGCACCTAGCAATAGTTAGTTAGTATTTTAACATTAGCTACTGTAAAGTTCCAGATGTCTACTATGCATATAGAATACACAGAAGAACTATACAAAAAAGGTCTTAATGACTCAGATGACCACGATGGTGTGATCACTCACCTACAGCCATATATCCTGGATTGTGAAGTCAAGTGGGCCTTAGGAAGCATCACTATGAACAAAGCTAGTGGAGGTGATGGAATTCCAGATGAGCTATTTCTAATCCTAAAAGATGATGCTGTGAAAGTGCTGCAATCTATATTCTAGGAAATTTGGAAAACTCAGCAGTGGCCACAGGACTGGAAAAGGTCAGTTTTCATTCCAAACCCAAAGAAAGGCAATATCAAAAAATGTTCAAACTACCGTGCAATTACACTCATCTCACATGCTAGTAAAGTAATGCTTAAAATTCTCCAAGAGGTGGGGGTGGGGCTACAACAGTATGTGACCTGAGAACTTCCAGATGTTCAAGCTGGATTTTGAAAAGGCAGAGGAACCAGAGATCAAATTGCTAACATCCGTTGGATCATAGAAAAAGCAAGAGAATTCCTGATAAACACCTACTTCTGCTTCATTGACTAGGCTAAAGCCCTTGAATGTGTGAATCACAATAAACTGTGAAAAATTCTTCAAGAGATGGGAATACCAGACCACCTGTCCTGCCTTCTGAGAAACCTGTATGCAGGTCAAGAAGCAACAGTTAGCAACTGGACATGGAACAGACTGGTTCCAAATAGGAAAAGTAATATGTCAAGGCTGTATATTGTCACCCTGATTATTTAACTTATATGCAGAGTACATCATGCAGAATGGTAGGCTGGATGAAGCACAAGCTGGAATCAAGATTGCCGGGAGAAATATCAATAACCTCAGATATGCAGATGATACCACCCTTGTTGCCGGAAAGTGAAGAGGAACTAAAGAGCCTCTTGATGAAAGTGAAAGAGGAAAGTGAAAAAGTTGGCTTAAAACTCAACATTCAGAAAATGAAGGTCATGGCATCCAATCCCATCACTGCATGGCAAATAGATGGGAAAACAATGGAAACGGTGGCTGACTTTATATTCTTGGGCTCCAAAATCACTGCAGATGGTGACTGCAACCATGAAATTAAAAGACGCTTGCTCCTTGGAAGGAAAGCTTTGACAAACCTGACAACATATTGAAGAGCAGAGACATTACTTTGCTGACAAAGGTCCATCTAGTCAAAGCTATGATTTTTCAAGTAGTCATGTATGCATGTGAGAGTTGGACTGTAAAGAAGGCTAAGTGCCAAACAATTGATGCTTTTGAACTGAGGTGTTGGAGAAGCCTCTTTAGAGTCTCTTGGACTGCAAGGAGATCCAACCAGTCAATCCTAAAGGAGATCAGTCCTGGGTGTTCATTGGAAGGACTGACGCTGAAGCTGATGCTTCAATTTTTGGGCCACCTGATGCAAAGAGCTGACTCACTTGAAAAGACCCTGATGCTGGGAAAGTTTGATAACAGGAGGAGAAGGGGACGACAGAAGATGAGATGGTTGGATGGCATCACTGACTCAATGGACATGAGTTTGAGCAAGCTTTGCGGGATGGTAAAGGTAGGTAGGCCTGGCATGCTGCAGTCCATGGAGTTGCAAAGAGTCTGAGACTGAGCAACTGAGCAGCAGCAACTATACAGATAAACACAAATATCTAAATTCATGTTTTAAACAGTATTTAGCTCATAGACGTCATAGTACTTTTTCTACATTCTATTTTCACTCCAAGTATCATAAATAGCTTTTATGTTAATGCACATATATTTAAAATACTTTAATGGCTGATAATATTTCATAATATATTTGCATGAAGATCTTAAACCAGTCTTATATTTTCACATATTTGCTTCTAATATTTCATCATCATAATCAGAACCACAATAAATATTATTTAAGAAAAAATAGGAAAAGGTAGGAAAATGAACATTTCTACCTTTGGGATGAAAGAAAATGTAGACAAGGGCATGATCAGTTAAATGGTCTATTAGAAATGGGAAAATAGTGAACATGTGGTCAGTGCTATGTAAGTTCCAGGAAAGGTCTTTGGTAAACTCTGCAACCATAATTTTGTACTGTCTGCTTTGTTTACAGGTAGAAACATCCTTTGTTAGTGCCAGGATGCCCTTAGGAAGCTTTTAAAGAAACACCTGATAGTGGTTACTTCCATGCTAGTCCAAAGATAAACTCTAAAGATTAAAGAGTCAAAGGTAAAAGTGGGTAGGTTTTTTTCCCAAAGTCTTAGCTTCTTTTAGGATATCTATTAGACCTTTAGTAATAGGTCCTCGCCTGTTTTTTGTTTCTTTGACCATTCTCGTTTATCCTGATTAGATGGTACTAAGCTTTCCTTTCAGTTGAGTTCCTTTCAGTCGCTCAGTCGTGTCCGACTCTCTGCGACCCCATGAATCGCAGCACGCCAGGCCTCCCTGTCCATCACCATCTCCCGGAGTTCACTCAGACTCATGTCCATTG
>SJYX01006371.1:331889-378881 GCA_006410675.1 Oreotragus oreotragus
GAACCTCATTCCATAGTTCATCAGGAACTCTATCTATCAGATCTAGGCCCTTAAACCTATTTCTCACTTCCACTGTGTAATGATAAGGGATTTGATTTAGGTCATACCTGAATGGTCTAGCGGTTTTCCCTACTTTCTTCAATTTAAGTCTGAATTTGGAAATAAGGAGTTCATGATCTGAGCCACAGTCAGCTCCTGGTCTTGTTTTTGTTGACTGTATAGAGCTTCTCCATCTTTGGCTGCAAAGAAGGGGCATTGGTAATGGAGTGATACACTGATTTTAGTTTGCAGCAACAGACAAGTCTTCGTTGAGGTTTTGTATATGATCAGAGGAGTCCCTAGATAGGAATAATTTTCTGATAAATAGTAATGGCCTTGTGGTTGAATAAAAGCTTTTTCTAAACTGTTTCTTCCAAAGTAATTGGAATATAGGAGTCAACCATAGAGCTTAATGGTTTTGTGAATTCATCTGGTAGTCAGACAGACTTGAGTTCAAATCCTAGCTTTGCCACCTGAAAGGTTTGAGAGCCTGGGTGAGTCATTTAACTCTCCAAGTCTCAGTTTTCTCATCCATAAAGTGGGATGGTGATGTTACCCCCATAGAACTGGTGTGATTATTACAGGGAATTCTAAATATAAAGCATTTATCACCATGCTTGGCACCTAGTATATATCCTTCGTTATCAGTATTAGATGGAGACAAGTGGATGCCTTAACAGAACAGTCCAGTAAGGCCTTCCCCCGCCTTCCAGCAAGTCATCAATCCCTGAGCTTTATTTTTGAAAATTTTCTAGAATCTTTCCCTCCCATTTTTGTCTTCACCTCTCTAGACTTGGACATTACTTTCTATTATTTGGACTTTTTTATTTTTTAGTATGCTGCACACAGTTGCCATGTTGATCTTCACAAAACTCGTTGCTGATTATGCCTTTCCTGCTGTGGATCCTCAGTGCTTAACCTGGGTTTTAAGACTGTGATTTGGCATGAACTTATTTTATCAGCTTGATTATCTCTTCTTCATTTTCTTGATACAATTCTCTTCCCTGACACATACATCATCACCAAGCCATAATCATTCTATTCATTGTACTTTTTATACTTCTGATCTTATATATGTCATGCTGCTGTAGATTTTCAAATTGTTTTTCTGTTTTTTAATTCATTCCTGTGGCCATCAGAGTAATCTTTTATGTAATGCCAATCTGATCTCATCTCCCACCTGAATGATTCCCCACTGCTTTTAGGACCAAGTTCAAACTTTGTAGGAGGTTTTCTGGGGTCTTATGCAGTTATTATTCTCTACCTCCACCCCTCCCACAACTCTGTGTGATTCAGCCATACTGATCACTATCCATTCTGTAAATACACCAAGATTTTTCACCCTTGTCTCTCTTTCTCCATGTTGCTTTTCTTACTTTCCTCTTTCTTCTGGCTGGTGTAAGTCATATATCAAGCCTCACCTTAGACTGACCCTTCCTCCTACTCACAGGTTGAATTAGTGCTCATCCTTACTTTCATGGTGAGTAGGAATAGTTTAGACTTCCCAGGTGGCTCAGTCGGAGAAGGCGATGGCACCCCACTCCAGTACTCTTGCCTGGAAAATCCCATGGGCGGAGGGGCCTAGTAGGCTGCAGTGCATGGGATCGCAAAGAGTGGGACACGGCTAAGCGACTTCACTTTCACTTTTCACTTTCATGCATTGGAGAAGGAAATGGCAACCCACTCCAGTGTTCTTGCCTGGAGAATCCCAGGGTCGGGGGAGCCCGGTGGGTTGCCGTCTCTGGGGTCGCATAGAGTCAGACACGACTGAAGTGACTTAGCAGCAGCAGGTGGCTCAGATGATAAAGAATCTGCCTGCAGTGCGGGGGACCTGGGTTTGATCCCTGAGTCAGGAAGATCCTCTGGAGAAGGGAACGGCAACCCCCTCCAGTATTCTTGCCTGGAGGATCCCATGGACAGAGGATCCTGGTGGTCTACAGTCTGTGGGGTCACAAAGAGTCAGACACACCTGAGTGACTAACACACAATAGGAATACTTTTCAAAAAACCCTTTGTCATGCACATTGCTAACTTTTCTGTCTCTCCTTCTATCAGAGGACTTCTTTGCTATATCTGCTTCATCCTGTGTTTCCATGGAGCATGACACTGAATGAATAGCTAATGAGCATGTGACTAACTGAGTAAATGTGTGTGTATCTCTTTCCTTTAATGGAGTGAAATCTTTGAGGGACGAGTCAATGCCTTGTTTTTCTTCAGACACTCCACATTGCCCAGCATGGTCCTTTATAGTAGTTGCTCAATAAATACTCAGTGAATGAATAACGACATACATGCCTGTCTTTCCCAAAACATGGGGAATTCTTCAGGAAAGAGATTGTGCTGTAAAACTTAGATAGCTTCCAGCACAATGAATCACACATAATCCATGCTTTAATTCTTGTGTTTCATTTTTTGCTTTGAACTCTGGCGTTGGTGGCTTATGAGAATCAAGCATCCTCTCTTATCATATAAGCACACACTTGATTGAACTGTGGGATCAAACACCTGATAGCTAAGTACAGCTGGTCATTTAAACTTTAGAGATAGTGTGTCCTAGGATCCGAGTACTCGTGTTGATAGGCCTGCCTAGCTTTCCATTCTTATTTGATTCTTCCTTGTCTAACCTGTTACACAAAGTAAGTCAGAAAGAGAAAAACAAATATTGTATGTTAACACATACATACATATATATATATGGAATGTAGAAAAATGGTATTGGTGAGCCTCTTTGCAGAGCAGAAATAGAGATGCAGATGTCACAGAGGGTCCTGTGGACACAGCAGGGCAAGGAGAGGGTGGGCGAATCGCGAGAGTCACACTGACATACATACACCGCCAAAGAACTGATGCTTCTGAACTGTGGTGTTGGAGAAGACTCTTGAGAGTCCCTTGGACTGCAAGGAGATCCAGCCGGTCCATCCTAAAGGAGATCAGTCCTGAATATTCATTGGAAGGACTGAAGCCATAACTTCAATACTTTGGCCACCTGATGCGAAGAAGTGACTCATTGGAAAAGAACTTGATGTTAGGAAAGATTGAAGGCGGGAGGAGAAGGAGACCACAGAGTCTCAGATGGTTGGATGGCATCACTGACGCAACGGACATGGATTTGAGCCAGCTCTGGGAGTTGGTGATAGAAAGGGAAGCCTGGCATGCTGCAATCCATGGGGCTGCAAAGAGTCGGACACGACTGAACGACTGAAATGAACTGAACTGAACTGATGTGTAAAATAGCTAGCTAGTGATAAGCTGCTGTATAACATAGGGAGTCCAGCCCAGTGCTCTGGGAAGACTTAGAGGTATGAGATAGACAGAGACATTGTCAAGGAGGCTTCAGAGGGAGGGGAAATACATTGACTCATGACTGATTCGCATTGTTGTATGGCAGAAACCAACACAATATTGTAAAGCAATTATCCTGAAATTTTTAAAAAAAATCCAAAACAAAGACAAACTTGAGGAATCTGTGTATGGCAGACATCAAAGCAGGTAGACCTTGCCCTGGGGGGAGAATTGCAGTTCAGACTCTAACAGGGGCTGGGGAATGAGAAGAGAGACTGTGTGTTTCCTTTGGCTACTGTAACAAAGGATCATGAACCAGTGGCTTAAAACAGCAGCGGAAGTGTATTGTCTTATAGTTTTGGAAGGCAGAAGTTCAAAAATCAGTTTCACTGGGCAGAATTCAAGAGGTCAGCAAGCCTCTCCCGTGAACACACCCCAGAAGCTGCTGGGCAGAAGTGCTCCTCTTTCAGTTTCTCTTGCTGCTGATAATCCTTGACCTGTGGCTGCATGTCTCCAACCCTGCCACCACCTTTACATCGTCTTCTCTCTATGTCTAATCTCCCTCTTCTTATTAGGATACAGGTGATTGTATTTAGGGCCCACCAGGATAGTGCAGAATCATCTCATGGCCAGAGCCTTAATCACATTTGCAAAGAGCCTCTTCCAATAAGGCAAAGGAAGGAAATGGAACCCACTCTGGTACTCTTGCCTGGAAAATGCCATGGATGGAGAAGCCTGGTGCAGGCTACAGTCCATGGGGTCGCAAAGAGTCGTACACGACAGCATTTTCACTTTCAGTGTTTCAATAAAGTAGTATTTTATAGATTTTTTAGCAAATAGGGCCCATTATCTTGGAGAAAAAAGAAAAATTCAGCCTTCTGCAGAGACAGACTTTTTCCCCCTTTGCAAACTCCAAGTGCTTATTCTTCCAGGATCTTGGTTTGCTTACAGACATCCCTCACGAGTAAACAGCTTCCAAACTGAGGGCCCACATGAAGGAAGCCAGGCAATACTGTCAGGAAGGGGTTCATTTAGGTCAGTCTGATGTCACTGGACAGGTGGCTAGGGTAACATTCCTGATTCTCATTATGAAAATAAACAGTACTTACTAAGGAGCTGAGTAAGTACTCAGAGAGCTGGCTGGAGGCCTGGGCAGGTCCGCAGTCGCGGTCAGGGCTTATGACCTAGCCCCGTTCTGGATGGATCACGGTCTAGTTCTGGGGTACAGATGTGCTTGGCTCGCCTGGCACTCGCTCTTCCGTGTCCAGCAGTCGCTTTTGCCATCTTTCTCCTGAGGAAGATCACAGGGGATGTTGGTGGTCACTGGGAGGGGAATTCATGCCTGCCTAAGAGAGAGGAGCTCTGGAATGGGCCCTCATACACAGTCAGAATGGGGTCTTCACTAAGTTTTGAATTAGCAAACTTCAGCAGTTGAGTTTGGGAAACAGACTCACCCTGGCTCCTGCACACTTCCTTTCCACCTCTCGTATATAGCCTGGGGAGGGCACGGACCCCAGGAGAAATCTTCCACAGGGCTCTGACAGGGGCCTTGAGCATGCTTCATTCAATGCACCTACTTGTCCATAACCCACTAACCTAAACCTCAGGCAGGAGAGCCTCCCATTTCTAGCGATTCTCTGGTGGTCCAGCTAGTCAGAGAAGCTGGATTATGGGAGAGATCCTAGGGAAACATTGTTTTCTTCTGTTGTGCAGAGGCAGGGTAGTCACAGTTACTGAGCACAGGTCCCCAAGCCAAACTTGCTTTTGATTCTGGCTGTAGTATGTAGTAGCTCTGTGACCTTAGATACTAAAATCTCTGGTTCTCCTTTTCTCTTCTGTAAACTGAAGATAATAGTAGCCAACACTTATATTTACCAAGAACTAGTCTAAACACCCTACATGTACTTACTCTTCTAGTTTTCAGAACAATCCTAAAGATAATCCTACTATTATTATCATTGTCCCAATTCAAAGATGAGGAAGCTGAGGTACACAGAGGTGTAATAACCTGTCCAGGTTATGCAAGGACAAGTGCAAAGCAAATGTCTCAGCCCACATAGTTTGACTTCAGCAAATGTCTTTTAACTCTATGTATGGTTAGGCGACTCAAGATGGCCATTCTCTTGCGCTCTGGACATCTCCTGCTTGACCCAGCCCGGGTTCACTCACAGAACTCTCCAGTGCTCTTAATGATAGGGCTTATCCATAACTGCCTGCAGGCTTGGCCCCTGCCCCGAGGCTGGTTTCCCTGGTAACTCTAATGATCCACCCTGACGTCAGTTCCCCCTATAAATGGCAGCGCCCTCCTCCCCTGAGTGGGGAAGGTGGCTGCCATGCTCTGCCTCCTGCTCATGGTGAGTGTGTTGCTCCAGGACCGTTTCTGTGCACAGGTGAGACCCAGCCCTGTCCAATAAACCCTGGGTGTCTCTGTCACTGTCTTCAGGCTCTCTCTTTGGTCCCCAGGCTGGGCAGCTGCAAGGCTTAATGGCCTATGTGGTGCCGCCCAGCAAGGGAAGAGCACTTCAGGAGGCTGAGGGAATGCCTGTGAATGCTGCGTTGTCAGGAGATAAGGACGGGACTGGGAAATGGCAGGGATTATCCTGAGGTGCCCGTCCACCAGCCTGTGGGGCCCTGTGGCAGCTGACCGCCATGGGAGACGTCTTTTTCTTCCATTATATTGATGGCGTCCTGTTAAACCTCAGAGTCTCTTTCCTGTTGAAAAGTAGCAGCCCCAAGGTCCTGGCTCATCTGACTGCACGGGGGAGGCTGGTGAACACAGACAGAATCTCCAGGACTGAGGTTATCTGTCCAATACTTAGGTATTACCTGACCCCTCAACAGTTATAGACACAGGCTTTAGGGATATTAACTGGGGGGACAGACTTGTGAGTTGGACATGGCCAGTTACCTGGAAGGGCTTGCTTGGGGCCTGTGGCAACAGCAAAGTAGTAAGAGTATCCTTGGGCCTCTGGGGCAGCTATGGATGTGGGCAGAGCTGTCATAAGTGTGATGGGCACCAACCCTGTGCACTGCAGAGCATTACAGCAGGTGGAAGGCTTTACTAATGGTCTACCTGGGTCATCCTGTAATGCAGAAAATCACTACTCAGGGTCTGGAACAGCTGTGTATGATATAAGGACCGCCCCGCCCCCCTCCCCCCCTGACCAATCATGGACATTGGATAGCGACCCAGCAATCCACTTTACCAGCCACGAAGTTTAGGAATGGGCTGATAACCTGTCTCTTATACACATCTAGATGTGTATAAGAGACAGTCCCAGGGATGGGGCAGCCTGGTGGGCTGCCGTCTATGGGGTCACACAGAGTCGGACACGACTGAAGTGACTTAGCAGCAGCAAAAAGTTTATTCTCTAAAATGGGCTGATAACAATGATATATGCTGGCATTTTTACCTGTCCATAGCTCCACTGATCTCTGGCTAATTGAAAGGATGATCAAGCTACCTTAGCAGTTGAGAGGGAAACCCACTCTCTCAACACGAGGACCAGGGGGCTGACTGGAGCCCTGCTGCTGTAACTGAACATCCCAAGAGCAGTCATCCCAGTGCCTGTGGCATGTTAACCAGCTGGGGTCAACCGCTAACCGCTGAGGGACCCCTGCCCACTGTCGGTCAGGACAGTGGCTCAGGTTTGCCCTAGCCACAGGACCCACCCGGGGGAGCACAGTATAGAAAGCCGTGGGGCAGGAGGATAGGTCCCCGGTGGTTTGGGTTTGCACCTCGTGGGGAACAGGAGTAGAAGAGAACTTAGATTTCACCTGTCTCTGCCTGCCCCACTTAAGACCATTGAGATGATTAGTCGGGGCCCTCTACTGGAGGAAGGCACCGTCATGTGAACCCTGTGCTCTGCTGTTAATCTGCTCCGCCCGTACTTGGCATCAGCTGTGGGGACTGAGGGTGTCGGCCAAGACAGAGACCTCAGGTAGGGGCGGCGTGATCTCGGAATGCTGCCGTGGCTTGTATTTTGCTTAATGATCATCATCTTCCCTCTTTTGTGCCTGTTAAACACCACTAATTTCCATTTGCCTGCTGAACTTCCATTTCAGCCCTAGGCTGAGCCGAGGCGGTCTGTTTGCAGACGGGGTGACAGTGGTGGCCTCGCTGTGAAATGAGCCTGGTGGCCGGGTCTGCAGTGAGATGCCATCGTTTTTGTCTTCTGGACTTGCAGGAAAAATTGACCCAATAAGGACTCTGCTGTTAATCCGCTCCGCCCGTACTTGGCATCAGCTGTGGGGACTGAGGGTGTCGGCCAAGACAGAGACCTCAGGTAGGGGCGGCGTGATCTCGGAATGCTGCCGTGGCTTGTATTTTGCTTAATGATCATCATCTTCCCTCTTTTGTGCCTGTTAAACACCACTAATTTCCATTTGCCTGCTGAACTTCCATTTCAGCCCTAGGCTGAGCCGAGGCGGTCTGTTTGCAGACGGGGTGACAGTGGTGGCCTCGCTGTGAAATGAGCCTGGTGGCCGGGTCTGCAGTGAGATGCCATCGTTTTTGTCTTCTGGACTTGCAGGAAAAATTGACCCAATAAGGACCTGGCTTCCTCTTTAGCTGCTGCTGTTGTCTTGCATTTGTGGTCTTTGGTACAGTGCCCCTCAGCATGCCTGACCCCAGGGGTACTGCAGAAGAGGGGTGACCTGCAGGGCATGTAGGGGTGAAACGTGTGTTCAGGCAACTCAGGATGGTTGCTTTCTTGCTCCTTATATATCTTCGGCTCGACCAGTCCCTGCTTCACCCACACGGCTATCCCATCCTCTTAATAGTAGGGCTTAATCAGGAACTGAGTCCTTGCCCCCTGCCCCAGCCCGGGTTTCCTTGGTAATTGATGAGCCAGCCTGGCGCCAATTCCCAGCCTCCTCCGCCCCTGAATAGGGAAGGCGGCGGCCATGTCCTGCCTGCTGTCTGCCGTGCACAGTGGGATGTTGCTCCAGGACCTTTCGCTGCAGATGTGTAAGGCCCTCTGCCCACAATAGTGCTGTTTCTGGAGCTGTCTCTGGGCTCTGTCTTCGGTCAGGAAGCCGGGCAGCTACAAGGCTTGCAGTCCAGTACCCTAGTTATGCTACCTCTCATTCCTCAGGGTGTCACGAGGTCCAACAGGGCGGCCATCCACCACAGGTAGACTTGGAACGTTCTGGGTTACCTGTGGTCCGGGTGAATTATTGCCCTCTTTTACTCTCAGAAGTACTGTTCTATCTTGGTTTGGATATTTGTCATATGAGGATTAAATTATTTTGTGTAGAATACTGAGAACAAAACGTGTCCCACGGAAGGCCTTCCATCACGGTTAGCTGTTGCTGCGTCTAGTACTGCTACTCCCACCATCATCCTTGTTGCCGTGGCCCATGGCCATTCTGAGGCTGGGAGGCTTTGAGCTAGTCGGTTAATTCAGGTTCTGCAGATGCAGCATCATGGGAGTCACCATTCCCCATTTTCACAAGCATATTAGACATTGCCCATGGGTCACAGCCCAGCAATCTTTCCTATTTTGTGTCCTAGGCAGCCTCTCTTAATTGATCAAGCTTGACATGTGAAATTAAAATTATTTGCCATACCTAGTTCACGAAGAGTCGGACACGACTGAGCGACTTCACTTTCACTTTTCACTTTCATGCACTGGAGAAGGAAATGGCAACCCACTCCAGTGTTCTTGCCTGGAGAATCCCAGGGACGGGAGCCTGGTGGGCTGCCGTCTATGGGGTCACACAGAGTTGGATGCGACTGATGTGACTTAGCAGCAGCAACAGCAGTTTCATTGAATCTAAGATTCCAATGTGTGGTAACTGAATTTAAGCTGAGCTTGTGGGTTTCTCCATTTATATTGAAGCTTGTTTGATTCCTAAAAGTGATAATGAACTTTGAGTACCTTTAGGCACCCTATATTCCTTTCCTGCAATATTCTTCTCTGCCTATTTCTGTATTATTTTTACCTCTAAAAGAATTTTAATTTGTAATAGTTCTCTATTACCTGCCTGCAATTTAATATCTTATTGTAAAAGACTATTGAAATGCATAGAAATAGACAAAATATAAATAAGGAGGAGTGAGTTGTGATAAGAATTATAGTTGATACCTAAGATCCAAGAGTTAGAAAAGCTTTCTTTACCTGTGATTTGTGTGACTGGTAGTGAAATTCATTTCAGGTTGGTTTTATGTGGCATAAGGGACATCTAGTGGTTATGTGGTTCTCTGCAGATGGACTAGAGGTAAAGTGACAGGTGTAAATCCTGGGACTAAGGGCCATCACCTTGAAAGGGTGCCCTCCAAAGGAGGTTGGCCTCATTTTTTCCACAACTCTTTATTTTGAAGTTAACAAAGGGTACAGACACCTTTTTAGAAAAAAAAAATCAACTTGAGTTCTAGCATTTCTGTCTATATTACTGTCAGTTTGAATTCAACTCTTATTTGCTGCTGTTTGCACAAGGTTAGAAATGGTTCTGTTATCAGGCACCTGCCAACCTGGCATATTCATCTTATACTCTCCTTCCCCCTTCTGCTGATTGCAGAGGGGCTCCTCTGGACCACTTTGAAAGGCCATCTGATTAGAGCCTTTATTAAACTGGTAGCAGAGCTGCTTAGCAGGCCAGGCAAGAAACAGCTGATAATTGCTTCTGACAGCAGAGACCCTTTTAGAAAGGTGGGGGACCATCAGGAAGCCATGCATCTCTTATATAAAGCCCATATGTACTTTATACAAATGAGTGGGCTTCACATGATAAGAGAATGAACTGCAAGGCCCCTGTGTGAACTTGCCATCTTGGTCCTCCTGGAGCTTGTGTGTTGGTCAGCGCCTCTTGGAACTGTCTGTCACGATCTGTGGTTCTGAACCCACTGCTTCCATTTTTCTGGGCTGCATGGAATTCGTGGCTTTCCTGATATACTTGCTATTGTTGCCAGCCAACTGTGTTAGACTTCTTCAAGGTTCTGTTTCATTGAGTCCTTTATAGTAGTTCTGCCTTTGGGCCTTTCATAAAATCTTTCTTCAAAGCTGTTTGGCATTCCTCTTGCAGTCTATATTTTTGCAGGATAGTTGGTAGCAGCCAGAAGTTGCTAGCCATGGTCAAAGGCTTCACTGTTGGGGATTCGTTCTTGTTCCTTTTTTTTTTGTCTCTGAGTGCAGGGAATAAGGGCTCTGAGGTATTGTTTCAAAATCTGTTTTCCCTGACAGTCCAGTCTGCATGGTTGTAAAGAGGTGAGCAGTCATCTCTTAGCAGGCTGCAGGGTGAGAGGCAGTTCTGGTGCTGAGCTTCGTCAGGCAATCTCCTAGAGCCTCTTGCTAGAATTTGCAGTTGGGCTTTTTGCTGCTGCTTCTCTTAGTTTTCTGCCAAGACACACAAAATAATGACAGCTGCCATTCGAGGGTGCAGAAGTTTCCATATTTATAGCTTAAAATATAAGCACATTTCCTAAGCATACACAATAGGGAAAGCAACTAACTATTCAGTGGTTCTACCAGATGCTTTTAACTCTGTGACTCTTCAGTTTTTTATATTCTTGTCTCCTTACTTATTGTCAAGCAGAATGAACGCAGAGGCTTCTTTTTGCCTTAAAGTCCTCTTTGACTTAGAGGCATCAGGGTCTAGACTGATTTTCCTTACCCTTCTTTCTCTCCATTCTTCCCCATTCTCCTAAAATATATATACTGACTTTGTGCCAGGCACTGGAACAGACCTTGGGAAACGCAGGAAAAACAGCAAGTCTTCCACTGGAGAAACTCCCAGTCTACTGGGGATAGACAGACAGTTACAGCACAGCATGATAAATTATATGATAGCAGAATATGGAGCTATGGTAGCAGAGGGAAGGGAATCAACTGTGGGTGGAAGTGGAACGGGCAAGAATGTTGGGAAAGGCTTCCGACGTAGGTGATACTCGAACTGTGCCTCTCATGTGAGCAGTAGTTACTCAGATGGAGAATCTAGGTGAGGCTTATGCCAAGGAAGGTTTATTGGAAGAACCGCAGAACTTTGGCAAAGTTGGTGATGATGAAGATGGACTAGATCAGGAAGACTTTGTGTAATGCTTAGAAGTCTGCATTTGATTCTGAAGTTGGCATAGAACCATTGAAGAGTTTCAAGCAGGAAAGGACATTTTATCCCCAGAGAAAACAGTAAGATGATCAGGGTCATTTCTATTCCTTGGAATAAAAATAACAGTAGATTCTTAGTGATTCAGGAAGGCACATTTTAAATTTTATCACCTTTCTAATCAAACTGCTAAAGGCTTCCTTTCTACTCCAGTGGTTCCTTTTCCCCCAGCTGCATAATGATTGTGTTTTTAGAGCTTTTCATAATGAAGTACCACCTACTCATCTGATCTTAGTTCCCCTCTTTGTGACATGTAGCTTTCACTGTCAAGTTGGTGCCCTTGTTAAATATTCTAAGACAGAAAGAAATGTAGGCATTCATGGAGGTAGATCTGTGTAGTACTTAAGAAAATATCAGAACAAGAATTAAGAGTGTATTAAATTTGTTGAGCCTCAACTGTGTGCCAGACACGGGGAATCCATTAGTTGCCCCATCAGAAATGCACGGCCTGTTTATAATGTCATTCCTAAAAAGCAGGGGGAAGAGAAATACGATCTGGGCCAAGTTTCTGATTACAGAGCCTGGCACACTCATTAACTGGAGTGACAGGTATCTCATATAAAGTATCCTCCAAGATTTCTAAGCCTTTCATATCAAATTATATTTCATGTTACCTTTGTCTTCCATGGTCTAGAGCTACAGTTATTTAACATATTTACATGGATTTTTTTGTTTGTTTGTTTCCAATATTCTTAACTTGCATTAGTCAAAATGTTAGTCACTCAGTCATGTCCAACTCTTTGCAACCCCATGGACTGTAGGCCGCCAGGCTCCTCTGTTCCTGAGATTTTCCAGGCAAGAATAATGGCGTGGATTGCCGTTCCCTTCTCCAGGGGATCTTCCCAACCCAGGAAATGAACCCAGGTCTCCTGTATTGCAGGCAGATTCTTTACCATCTGAGCCACCAGGATTAAGTTGGCTTAATCTTCATTTACGTTATATTGGCTTTCATGCTAGAAAGTAACCAGAGTATAGGTAGGTTCACCTCAAGTTTCAGCTCTTTGACTGGTGATAACTTCATAGAGCACTGCCTTGAATTCTGAGGCTTCATTTGGGTTCAGTGAGAAAGGGAGTAGAATAGAATTAGACCAATTAGCAATGCCATCTTCCAGAAAGGAAGAAGAGAAACGTATATTTGCTAACATGGCGCTAAGAGATGGGAGAGTTTTCTGTCCAGTTGTGGCTTAAAGGGTCACCTGGAAAACTTTCCTAAATTTATCTACAAACCTTTTCACAATTCACTGATAAGGCCTATCTTGGAGAACTATGGCCCATATATGGACATTCACATCTTATTTCTTTGCCTGATTCTGGTTATGCCAAGTATATGGTCTGTCTATGCCAAGTTCTTGGTTCATTAATTTAGTAAAATCTTAGAAGGCTCTGGAAGAATGATAAAGCCTGAATTGGTACATCTTACCTCTTGTGATAGACTGGCCTTTTATGGTCTAAATACCCCACAGATTTAGTTGGCTGAAAAACTTTTCTATGGAACACTTAGACACATGTGCCTAATCAACCTTTTAGCTGAATAAAAGTCCTAAGACTTCCTGGTGGTCCAGTGGTTAAGAATCTGCCTGTCAATGCAGGGGACACAGGTTTGATCCCTGTGTCCCCTGCATGGAATATTCCACATGCCACAGGGCAACCAAGCCTGTGCATTGCAACTATTGAAATCTGCATGTTGTAGAGCCTAAGAAAGTTCTCTTTCCTGAAGAATAAAATTGAGACCTTCACTATGCTAGAGATTGGAAGTCTTAAACTTAGTGTTTCTGTCTGTAGTTGACCTACATGGTCGTTGCTTTCTCTTAAAGAATCCGTCAAGGGAATAAATGCTTGCCTAAGTCTTCAGGCTAAGTGGTGATGACTTGCGTCATTCATGTGGCTCTGGAGCTGGCGCCCATGACCCTGGGTTTATAAGGTCATACTAACTGGCTGCTGCGCAGTGCTTGCTCATGTGTTCCTCTCTCTGCATTGGGCTTTTTTTTTTTTTTTCAAATGAGGAAAGATTTGAGGACTTTGCTGATTAATTTAAGTACTGGAGTTTGTCTGGATTCTTCCTATGACTCCAGCGTGCTTTCTGTCACTTTTATTTTTTCCTGTCAGCCTCTTGCAAATGGAACCTTCACTTCAGTCGCTCAGTGTGTCCGACTCTTTGCGACCCCATGGACTGCAGCACGCCAGGCCTCCCTGTCCATCATCAACTCCCAGAGTTTACTCAAACTCATGTCCATTGAGTTGGTAATGCCATCCAGCCATCTCATCCTCTGTCGTCCCCTTCTCCCTCTGCGTTCAATCTTTCCCAGCATCAGGGTCTTTTCAAATGAGTCAGTTCTTTATATCAGGTGGCCAAAGTTTCAGCTTCAGCATCAGTCCTTCCAGTGAATATTCAGGACTGATACCCTTTACTAGGACTGGTTGGATCTCCTTGCAGTCCAAGGGACTCTCAAGAGTCTTCTCCAACACCACAGTTCAAAAGCATCCATTCTTTGGTGCTCAGCTTGGAACCATNTGAGTCAGTTCTTTATATCAGGTGGCCAAAGTTTCAGCTTCAGCATCAGTCCTTCCAGTGAATATTCAGGACTGATACCCTTTACTAGGACTGGTTGGATCTCCTTGCAGTCCAAGGGACTCTCAAGAGTCTTCTCCAACACCACAGTTCAAAAGCATCCATTCTTTGGTGCTCAGCTTGGAACCATGGAGCACAGATTATAAACAACTGGTAGTCTTTGAGATCCAGCTTTCAGATATGTAATGTTTGACCCACAGAGTATTAGATCACCAAGCCTTTTTAAATTTTAGTTTTAAAAATCCATCTCTAATGGAGTATAGTTGCTTTACATGTTGTATTAGTTTCTACTGTACTAACACAACAAATGAATGAATGAATCAGCCATACATATACATATATTTCCTCCCTTTTGGATTTTCTTCCCATTCAGGTCCCCACAGTGCATTAAGGAGAGTTCCCTGTGATGGACAGTATGTTCGCCCAACCTTAAAAAAAATTTTTTTTTAATGTATTTAGTTTTTAATTGAAGGATAATTACTTTACAGAATTTTGTTGTTTTCTGTCAAACCTCAAGTTAGTTGATTGCCAGTATTTCTCCTACAGGTTTCAACTTTATCTGGAGTCTTTTCGGCCTTTACTTTGAGCCTCAGGACTCTCATATTTCTTGGCTCTTGCCTTGTGATTCTGAAACTCCATTCCCATTTTCTGTTTCTGGGGCTTGGTTTTTATCTTTGGCAGACCCTGAGTGCTGTGAGCAGAATAGCAACCCTGGAAATGATGTCTGTGGTATGCAGCGGTGGGGGCTTAGGGCCCCAGCCTGGGTGTCAGCTGCAACTCAGCAGGCGAGTGAGTCTGCTGACCCCTGTTAGCCAGACCAGGGGTGCAGATGTGGCCTCGGCCATGCCAAATATCAGCTTCTCTGGCTTTGGAAGCTAAGAGGACCATCTGCTGCCCCATTTGTGCTAGAAGTTCACTGTTGGAATTTGGTCAGTGGTACACTGTGGCAGAAAATGATGTTAAGGATCATGAATCCTAAATCTGTAGAAGGGCCTTGTATGTGNCCAAATATCAGCTTCTCTGGCTTTGGAAGCTAAGAGGACCATCTGCTGCCCCATTTGTGCTAGAAGTTCACTGTTGGAATTTGGTCAGTGGTACACTGTGGCAGAAAATGATGTTAAGGATCATGAATCCTAAATCTGTAGAAGGGCCTTGTATGTGTGAAAGACAAAGAAGAGCTACCACTAGGCCTTTCCATGTCTTATAAATGCCACACTAGGCAACTATTTAATTTTTGCCCCCCTAATTTGGCTGCATCAGGTTTTAGCTGTACGTGGACTCTCTGCACACGAGCTTTAGTATTTGCAGCTCAGGGACTTTGTTGTCCCAAGGCTTGTGGAATCTCACTTCGCTGACTGGAGATCTGTATTGTAAGGCAGATTCTTAACCATTGGGCCACCAGGGAAGTCCCAATTTTGTTTGTTAAACTCTTGAGTGGACTTGTGGCTTAGAACTTACCTTCACAGGGAATCTTCCCTTTCTTGTTTTTAAGTAATGTATTTATTTTAATTGGAGGCTAATTACTTTACAATATTGTCGTGGACTCTTCCCTTTCTAATGATTCCATGTCAGGCTATCCTCTCTGTTGATCTAGTTATGGCTTCTCACAGAAAATAACAAAATGAAGAGAAGCACCAGAAACTGCTGAAGCACTTTGCAGCTATGACATATTACCTCACATACCTCTTACAGCCCTGTGGAAGGAGATGCGTTACCTGTAAGTCTTCGACGTGCAGAACGTTAACCATTGTCCAGGGTCACACAGCCGGCAGGGGTGGAGCTGGACTCGCACTGTACTTACTGAGGCAGGAAGTCCGTGGCGTTGACCTCTACCTTGTGCTGCCACCTGAGTCCAACATCGGATTTAATGCAGATATGAGCATTTATTAATCACCTCTACAACTAGGTGCTGGTTCAGATTTTTAAAGCTGTAATGCATATGTTTTGCGGCTAAGATATTTGAGGTTTACTTAAAACAGTAAGAACCATGCTTACTGAAAGGTTGAATGTTTTGAATGATAGATGAGTTGAGTATACACTCCCTAGGAAAGAAAATCACCACCGACCAGAGTCATCAGTTGCCTGAAGGATGGAGGGGGAAGTAATAGAGAGAAAGTAGGACATGTGAGTCTGTGACTGCCCCAGACGCAAGGTGCTTTCCCAGGGCTTCTTATTTATTTACGCAGAGTAGAAATGTCACACAATAACAAGATTATCCCCCGGTTTTTCTCGAAACTGCACAATCCTGAAAGCTGAAGAGAAAAAGCTCATTTTGTTATTATCTATTGTCAAAGGATTAGGTTGGGGTAGGGAATAAATCTTTGTCTGTTGCTGGTCATATGTAAACTGCTCTGCACACAGGTATAAAGTCCAAAGGCTTTACTGGGATTTGTTGTCATCACCGTTCCACCCCAAGGCCCCTGACATTGGCGTTTCACCAGTCCGTTCCGTGTGGCCCACGTACTCCAGAGGATGTCCCCCAGAGTCCTAACTGCAGACACCCTGCGCTGGCCTGGGTCAGAACAGTGGGGCTCTGTCACCAAGTCACGGGCCTGTGAGTCGCAGTCCTATAAGACGATCTGCTGTGGGTTTTTTGTTTGTTTGTTTGTTTGTTTATTGAGATTGCCCTATATGTCGACACATAGAGGATTACAGGCACTTCAAAAACAAGAGAAAGGCCATGTGGTAAATCTGCTCTTCCTGGACAGAAGAAACAGAACCCCAAGGCCATCTGGGCGCCGTGGGGCACAACCCCACCCTCCCAGATGCCGTCTGGGTCCCTTGCTGGAGAGCCCAGGGGTGTGCGTTTACTGCAGGATGTGTGGACGTGTGTTTAAAACGCATCCAGAGTGTCCTGGGATGAGATGGAAGAGGGAGGAAAATACTCCCACGCCCTCTTGGTAGGTGGCGACTCTTTATTGTATTGTTCTTCCTATCCTAGCTTGTCTTACTCCTGGTATTGTTCCTGTGTTCCTCTGTATCAGAGGTTAGGGAGACATACAGGAGGTGTTGTTCTCAGTTCAGTTGCTCAGTCGTGTCCGACTCTTTGCAACTGCATGAACCGCAGAACGCCAGACCTCCCTGTTCGTCACCAACTGCCAAAGCCTACCCACACCCATGTCCATCGAGTCGGTGATGCCATCCATCCATCTCATCCTCTGTCGTCCCCTTCTCCTCCTGCCCTCCATCCCTCCCAGCATCAGAGTCTTTCAAATGAGTCGGTTGTTCTCAGAGAGCGTTTTAACCCTGAGCTTCTGTCCACAACTGTTTTCCTGTCTGGCCTTCTAAGTACTCCCATGAACTGCTACCCCTTAGACTCATACTCCTGGGCTTGCCGTGTTCCTTGAGCACCATGGAAGAGTTTAAAAAGCACAGCACGTAGATTAGAGTGACCTCTCCTGGGGCTTCCCATGTGGTCCAGTGGTTCTGAATCTGCGTGCCAGTGCAGGGGACATGGGTTCGATTCCTGGTTCAGGAAGATGCCACATGCCGCGGAGCAGCTAAGCCCGTGCGCCACATCTGCTGAAGCCTGGGCACCCAGAGCCCGTGCCCCCAGCAGGAGCAGCCACGGCAACGAGGCGCATGCATACCGCGGCTAGAGAGCAGCCCCCGCTCGCCACAACTGGAGAAAGCCCCGGCACAGCCAGAAATGAACGGATATTCAAAGAAGAGCACTTTCTTTTCCAATCAAGGCCAGTGGTCTGGGCAGTCAGGCCGACGGCTCCGTCATAGGTAGGCAATGAAAGGCTTCCAAGCCTATCAAATGTTGGGTATCAGCAAGAACCAGAGTAGTCAGAGAGGGCCTTGAGTGGGTTTGGGGGTAGATCCTGGTGCAGAGTCATCATTTAGAGGTTGGAGAGGAGAGGCTGGCACTGTAGGCTGGGAAACCTACATCATGAGCAAGTATGCAGAAGCCCTGACGCCAGAGTCCGCACAGAGGCCTTCAAGTGCCTGAGAGTGGGGAAGGGAAGGGTCGAGATCCATTAGAGAGGACAGCCTAGATAGGAAGGGCTTAATAAGTCTGGGTGGAGCTGGGTGTGTTTTTGTGTGCCTGATTTAAGGAGTTTCAAGCCTACTAGCGAGCTTAGAAGTGGCCACCCCTGGAACAGGACCTTGCCCCAGTGCAGTCAGAGGGATCTGGGTTCAAGTCCTGGTCATGCCCTTAAGGGACGGTGATGTTAGACAACTGCCTATCCTCTCTGAACCTCCTTTCTGCAAAATGAGGCTGTTACCTGCTTCACTTCCTTAATGTGGAAGATGTACATTAGCATTTTTACAGTGTCTGGCACATAGCAGCCTCTTCGTATGTGGTGACTGTTTTTACTGTATTGCTCTTGCTATCGTAGCTTGCGTTACTTCTGGTATTGTTCCTGTGTGTCTCTGTATCAAAGATTAGGGAGACATACAAGAGGTGGTGTCCTGAGACAGTGTCTTAGCCCTGAGATTCTGTATACAACTATTTTACTATCTGACCTTCTAAGCATGAGCTGCAAGTCCAGTTCAGTTGAGTTTGGTTCGGTCACTCAGTTGTGTCCAACTCTTTGTGACGCCATGGACTGCAGCATGCCAGGCTTCCCTGTCCATCACCAACTCGCGGAGCCTGCTCAGACTCATGTCCATTGAGTCGGTGATGCCATCCAACCATCTCATCTTCTGTTGTCTCCTTCTCCTACTGCCCTCAGTCTTTACTAACATCAAGATCTTTTACATTGAATCAGTTCTTCTCATCAGATGGCCAAAGTATTGGAGCTTCAGCTTCAGTCCTTCCAATAAATATTCAGGACTGATTTCCCTTAGGTTTACTGGTTGGATCTCCTTGCAGTCCAAGGGACTCTCAAGAGTCTTCTCCAACACCACAGTTCAAAAGCATCAATTCTTCGGCGCTCAGCTTTCTTTATGGTCCAACTCTCACATCCGTACATGACCAGTGGAAAAAACCATAGCTTTGACTAGATGGACCTTTGTTGGCAAAGTGATGTCTCTGCTTTTTAATATGCTGTCTAGGATAGTCATAGCTTTTCTTCCAAGGAGCGAGTGTCTTAATTTCATGGCTGCAGTCACCACCTGCAGTGATTTTGGAGTGCAAGAATATAAAGTCTCTTACTGTTTTCTGTTGTTTCCCCATCTATTTGCCATGGAGTGATAGGACTGGATGCCATGATCTTACTTTTCTGAATATTGAGTTTTAAGCCAGCTTCTTCACTCTCCTTTTTCACTTCTGCAGTGATTTTGGAGTGCAAGAATATAAAGTCTCTTACTGTTTTCTGTTGTTTCCCCATCTATTTGCCATGGAGTGATAGGACTGGATGCCATGATCTTACTTTTCTGAATATTGAGTTTTAAGCCAGCTTCTTCACTCTCCTTTTTCACTTTCATCAAGAGGCTCTTTAGTTCCTCCTCACTTTCTACCATAAGGGTAGTGTCATCTGCATATCTGAGGTTACTGATATTTTTCCTGGCAGTCTTGATTCCAGCTTGTGTTTCATCCAGCCCAGAATTTTGCATGATATACACTACATATAAGTTAAATAAGCAGGGTGACAGTATACAGCCTTGACATACTTCTTTCTCAATTTGGAACCAGCCTGTTTTTCCATGTCTGGTTCTAACTGTTGCTTCTTGACCTGCATGCAGGTTTCTCAGGCAGGTGAGGTGGTCTGCTATTTCCATCTCTTTAAGAATTTTCCCCATTTTGTTGTGATCCACACAAAGGCTTTGGAATAGTCAGTGAGGCAGAAATAGATGGTTTTCTGTTTTTCTGGAATTCTCTTGCTTTTTCTATGATTCAGTGGATGTTGGCAATTTGATCTCTGGTTCCTCTGCCTTTTATAAATCCAGCTTGACCATCTGGAAATTCTTAGTTCAGGTACTGTTGAAGCCTCACTTGAAGAATTTTGAGCATTACTTCACTAGCCTGTGAGATGAATGCATTTGTGTGGTAGTTTGAACATTCTTTGGCATTGCCTTTTCTTTGGGATTGGAATGAAAACTGACTTTTTCCAGTTTTGTAGCCACTGCTGAGCTTTCCAAATTTGCTGGCATATTGAGTGCAGCACTTTCACAACATCATCTTTTAGGATTTCAAATAGTTCAACTGGAATTCCATCACATCCACTAGCTTTGTTCGTAGTGATGCTTCCTAAGGCCCACTTGATTTTGCATTCCAGTATGTCTAGCTCTAGGTGAGTGATCACACCATTGTGGTTATGTGGGTCATGAAGATCTTTTTTGTATAGTTCTTCTGTGTATTCTTGCCACCTCTTCTCAATATCTTCTGCTTCTGATAGGTCCATACCATTTCTGTCCTTTATCGAGCCCATCTTTGCATGAAATGTTCCCTTGGTATCTTTAATTTTCTTGAGATCTCTAGTATTTCTCATCCTGTTGTTTTCCTCTATTTCTTTGCATTGATCACTGAAGAAGGCTTTCTTATCTCTCCTTGCTATTCTTCGGAACTCTGCATTCAAATGGGTGTATCTTTCCTTTTCTCCTTTGCTTTTCACTTCTCTTCTTTAACCATTTTGCTTTTTGCATTTTTCTTCCCCTTGGGGATGGTTTTGATCACTGCCTCTTGTACAATATCACAAACCTCCATCCACAGTTCTTCAGGCTCTCTGTTTATCAGATCTAGTCCCTTAAATCTATTTCTCACCACCACTGTATAATCATAAGGAATTTGATTTAGGTCATACCTGAATGGTCTAGTGGTTTTCCCTACTTTCCTTAAGTTAACTCTGAATTTGGCAATAAGGAGTTCATGATCTGAACCACAGTCAGCTCCCAGTCTTGGTTTTGCCGACTGTATAGAGCTTCTCCATCTTTGGCTGCAAAGAACATAATCAGTCTAATTTTGGTGTTGACCATCTGGTGATGTCCATATGTAGAGTTGTCTCTTGTGTTGTTGGAAGTAGGTGTTTACTATGACCAGTGTGTTCTCTCGGCAAAATTCTGTTAGTCTTTGTCCTGCTTTATTTTGTACTCAAAGCTAAACTTGCCTGTTACTCCTTTTGACTTCTTTCTTTTGCATTCTCCAGTCCTGTATGATGAAAAAGACATCTTTTTGATGTTAGTTCTAGAGGGTCTGATAGATCATCATAGAACCATTCAACTTCAGCTTCTTTGACATTAGTGGTTGGGGCACAGACTTGGATAACTGTGATGTTGAATGGTTTGCCTTGGAAATGAATAGAGATCATTCTGTCGTTTTTGAGATTGCCCCCAAGTACTGCATTTTGGACTCTCTTGTTCCTATGATGGCTACTCCATTTTTTCTATAGGGTTATTGCCCACAGTAGCAGATATAATGGTCATCTGAAGTCAATTAACCGGTTCCAGTCTGTTTTAATTCACTGATTTCTGAAATGTCAGTGTTCACTCTTGCCATCTCCTATTTGACTACTTCTCATTCACCTTGATTCATGGACCTAACAGTCCATGTTTCTATGTAATACTGTTCTTTACAGCATCAGACTTTACTTCCATCATCAGTCACACCCACAACTGGGCGTCATTTTTGCTTTGGCTCTGTCTCTTCATTCTTTCTGGGGTTATTTCTCCGCTGATCTCCTGTAGCATATTGGGCATCTATCGACCGGGGGAGTTCCTCCTTTAGTATCCTATCTTTTTGCCTTTTCATATTGTTCATGGGGTTCTAAAGGGAAGAATACTGAAGTGGTTTGCCAATCCCTTCTCCAGGGGACAATGTTTTGTCAGAACTCTCCACCATGACCTGTCCGTCTTGGGTGGCCCCACATGGCATGGCTCATAGTTTCATTGAGTTAGACAAGGCTGTGGTCCATGTGATCAGTTTGGTTAGTTTTCTGTGATTATGGTTTTCATTCTGTCTACCCTCTGATATATAAGGATAAAAGTCCTTAAGCACATCTTTTTTGATAATTCAAAATCAAAACACTTTTAAAAGGATTCAGACTTGTACAAACATACTTACACATGGTCAAAGAATAAATGATAGTGTGCAGAAGGAAAACATCCACAAGATTGTCAGAATTATGGGGGGCATCGTGTCAGAAAGGATTCCTCAAGAAAGTAGCATCTAAACTGAGACCAGAGGACAAGGAGTGTGTACTGGATGTAGATCAGAGCAAGAAAAGTGTTTAGTAGGGAACAAATGGCTCAGATGGTTAAGAATCTGCCTGCAATGCAGGAGATCTGGGTTGGATCCCTGGATTCTGAAGATTCCCCTGGAGAAGGGAATGGCAACCCACTCCAGTATTCTTGCCTGGAGAATCCCAGGAACAGAGGAGCCTGGAGGGCTATAGTCCATGGGGTTGAAAAGAGTCAGATACTAGTAAGCGACAAACACACACAGACACAGGGGAGAGAAGAGGATCATTAAAAGGATCAAAGAGCTTTATGTTGTCTGGATTAGAGAATGAAAGGATAGGGGGAAAGAAAGGGAAACAAGTTGGGAGAGAGACAGGGACAGATCATCCTTGTCTACACTGAGGGTTATTAAGCAAGGGAATGCCTGATCAGATTTAATGGTTTTGGAAAATTTACTGTGGACCTGTGGAGAACATGAGGGGAAGGAGCAGGGGATTCTGTTAGAAGGCCGTTGCAGAAATCCAGAGGAGAAATGGTGGTGGACAGAGTCTGACACTGCTGGAGTAGGCAAGGGGCTGGTTTGAGAGATCCTTAGGACTTGACAGCTGGACAAGCTGCAAGTCCAAACAGCAGCTTTTATAAACCTGAGGTTGGAGTTGTCACTCTTTGGCACTCTGCCTCTGTCATCCCAGGCTGTGTGGCATCTCCCATTGGGAGCTGTTTCCACTTCGTCTCTCATTGCTCCTTGGGGCTAGTTGTCAACCTAGGTGCTCACTGCCACATCTTTTCCTAGATTGGTCATCAGGCAGGGCTTTCTGTTTAGATGAAAGTCTGAATTTACAGAAAATACTATACCAAATTAATGCTTTTGAATTGTGGTGCTGGAAAAGACTCTTTAGAGTCCCTTGGACTGCAAGGAGATGAAATCAGTCAATGCTAAAGGAAATCAGTCCTGAATATTCATTGGAAGGACTGATGCTAAAGCTCAAGCTCTAATACTCTGGCCACCTGATGTGAGGAGCCAGCTCATTGGAAAAGACCCTGGTGCTGGGGAACATTGAAGGCAGGAGAAGAAGGGGGCGGCAGAGGATGAGACGGTTGGATGGCATCACTGATGCAGTAGAACTTGAGCCGACATCTGGCGATAGTGGAGGACAGGGAAGTCTGGTCCATGGGGTCACGAACAGTCAGACACTACTTAGTGACTGAGCGACACATTTGCCTTGTAAGGGAGTCCACTGGCGTTTCTTGCCATCATGCCCTCCCCAAGGTGCTGCTACAGCTGTGCATGGCCATGCCACGGTCTTGCAGTGGGCAGGTTGGCAGGGCTTGGGGTGGGGAGGTGAAGATGCCAACCATGGAGCTTCCTAATTGAATTTCACTGGGCTACAAGGTGCTCTCCTGCCCCTTTCTTATTGGTAGGAGATCCTCAGACGAACATCAGTTCAGGCCCCTGCCAGTTTTCAATAGTACTGCTGGAAAACACGGTGTACTATTGTGTTCCTAGGTTTACGTACCATTTAGGCTTCTCTACGTTCTACCAGATATAATATCCCATTTAATCTTGATAATTGCTCTGGGGCTGGAGGGAAAGGGGAACAGTTCTGGAACAGCTATTGAGTCTCCTGCCTTTGGAAATAAATACAATGGGACTCAGAGAGGTTACTCAGCTGTCAGTGGGAAAGGTGTGGAAACTGCAAATAAATAGACAAGTAATTTCAGGGCCATGGAGTAGCTAGAGAGTTCATTTTCAAAGAGCTTTTGAGAGAAGTCTTTGTCTGGCCAGTTCCCAGCTGGGATTCTCGTGTCTATGTCCCCAGAAATCTGCATTCTAGTTATTCACTATCTGTGCCAGTCTTGGTTCCGTACCCTTCTCACAGAAGAGTTCCTCTTCATAGGGTGCTGCATTCTTTTAAAAGGCCCTTTTTATTTTATCCTTCTGCTTCCTGTAGAGATGTTTGAGTTCTTTTTTTCCATTTATTGTTCAATGGAGCTGAGCCTCAGTCTGTCCCTGTGGGATCCCCTATTGTTCTACGTTAATAATTAACCTTTACAAGAGCTCTGGTCATAGGCGTTTAGCCCAAATGCAAAGAAAGCTGAAGTTAGGTTATGACAGAGAGCTCTCACATGTTGTTTCATGGGGATTAGAAAGGAGAAGCTGCTAGCCATTAAACATTTTTCATTTCTTTTCTCACTCACTTGTGTGATTGCCTAAGAATCTTGCAGGTTTTTTTTTTCCCTTTTACACATGGTCAGTCCACTAGAATTAAGAAATTTAGCTTTTGAACTGGGAAGTTGAACATGTGTGATTTCCAGCGTGTTATTATACATGAGCTCATGGGTGCTGGTAGTGCAGTCTTGTGCTGAATGTCCATAGGTGGCAAAGCACATGGACTCTGGAGCTAACTCGCTGGGTTCGAGTCCTACTCTGGCACTTAACTGGCTTTGTGACCATGGGCTGGTTCCTTAACTACTGGCCATGTCCGTTTCTGCATCTGTAAAATGGGAGAATGATGGTAGGTACCTCAAATGGGTGTTGTCAGGATCTGATGGGGTGCTAGACTTCAGATTCTGAGTACAGAGCCTGGTAGGAGGTGCTCAGTAAATATTAGTATTGTTACTGTTCTCAGTGTTACTGACTATGATTTCACCCATGGCGAAGGTCGTATGGTAGGAGAGACCTTTTCAATTCTTTGTTGTTAATCAATGTGAAAAGGCATACATCTTTGTTTGATTCTCTCCTCATGTTGGGAGAGAGAAGAGAAGAAATTCTACAGCTAGATGTTTGGGATTAAATGATATATACTGGAATGACTCACTCAATTAACTTTTTATCACCGAGATGAGTTGTAAGAGTTTAGCACTTAAGTCTCATTATTTTACTGAAAATGGAGATAAGACAACTTTCTCAGGGCTGCAGAAAGGACCAAGTGAATTAACAGGCACCCTCAAAACAGCTGAGATGTTTGTTCCCATACTCCGTGTCCTTTCTAAGTGCTTCCCATGTAGTAACTCATTCCATCCTTAAGAAACAGTCTATTCCTATATTCCTATTGTCAAAGGAGGAAGCAAACCAGAGGACATTAAGTAACTTTGAAGTTCACACAGCTTGGAAGTAGTGGATGTGGGATTGGAACCTAAGTCGAGGTCCTGATTTAGAATTTGAATAAGACAATGTGAAGGACATACCAAGGTGGTCTACATAATCAGTACTCAGATGCTAGCCCCTTTGCCCTCTGTTTTCCCCTGTTTATTGTCACGGTATGGATGTGACATTGCCTAGAGATCAAAGGACCAAGACCTATCTGAGGGCACTGCATCAAAATTCAGTTTTAACAACAACAAAACCTCTGAAATTCTAATTTGGGGAACAAGATTAATCCGTACTTCTACATAGATTATATGAGGTTTAGAAAGTCATAATTTTAAAAAATGTTTTAGGGTGTTTCATTCTCTTACTTTGTGTATATAGAGGATACATGCAATGTGGAGAAAAATATAGATCTTCCCTCCCAACGCTTAACACTCAGTCATCTTATGAAAAAAAAACAAAAAAAAAACAAAACTGTACAGCAAGATATAGTGAAAAGTAAGTCTGTCTCCACTCCTGAATATTAATTCTACAAATCTTCTCCCTAGTGACCATTTTCTAGTTTCTTGTGTTTCCTTCCAAAAATGTTTAATGCATTTGCAAACATATAGACATAAAATGCACACTTGCTAACACACACACCCACTTTGCATAATGATAGCATAAAGCACATGGTTCGGTTCCTCGCTGACTCACTGAAAAATATTACTCAGAAAATCCACGTCAGAACTGGGAGCACTGCTTTGTTTTTGAGGCTGCCTCACAGTCCATTGTAAGGATGTGCCAGTCTGCCACTGATGCTCATTTGCGTTGTTTCTGGTTTTCTACTGAGGACACTTCAGTAAATATCTCCTGAAGTATGTGTGTCTGTCCATCTCCGTCTCTTTTGATTTCTGCTTGCATTGTGTAACTTTCCGATGCTGCAAAAAATCGGCCGGAAGGAAACAGACAAAAGGAGCACAGTGGAGATCCAGGGGCTTATTCACGGCTTGTGCGCACCTCAGAGGTTTGTGCGGCTGCTTTTCAAGTGCTGTGGCTCATGTTTCTCATATTATTTCAGACTCTTGTGTCCTGAGGCTTCTTCTCGGGCCTTTTTCCTGAGTTCCCAGTGAGCGATGGATGGTTGCGGCTTGCAAGATTGATTCATGTGGCACGTGTTTGACTTTTGACAGGTTGTTTATAAGAATAATGACATCCGTCTGGAGCTGTCTCGCTTGGCCAGGATTGGGGACACCAAGATGAAGATCTACGGTGAGGTGGTATTCAAGTGTGAGAATGTGGCCACACTGGACCCCATCAACTTTGAGAGCCCAGAGGCTTACATCAGCTTGCCCAAGTGGAACACCAAACGCATGGGCTCTATCTCCTTTGACTTTCGCACCACTGAGCCCAACGGCCTGATCCTCTTCACGCACGGCAAGCCCCAAGAGAGGAAGGATGCTCGGAGCCAGAAGAACACCAAGGTGGACTTCTTTGCTGTGGAACTCCTTGATGGCAGCCTGTACCTGCTGCTTGACATGGGCTCAGGCACCATTAAAGTGAAAGCCACGCAGAAGAAAGCCAACGATGGGGAATGGTACCACGTGGATATTCAGCGAGACGGCAGATCAGGTAGGAAGAGGCAGGGTGTGTGCAAATTTCCCCTTCCTTTTATATATATATATATTTTTTTAATGTTTGTACTTGCTGATTCTTCTGCTATTCTCCTTAATGCTTGTTGTAAGACGATGTTACTGAACAAGACACCTGTCTTATCAAAGGCTGACATTCCTCTCCTCATCTCCCTTGTCACTCACTGCACAGTGGTTTCAGTGATAGCTCTGAGACCCTGCGACTGAGGATGGTTTTACAAGGAGCATTCGCACTGCTACCAAAGTGACTGTCATGTCACTGGTGTGATGGGTTTTTTTTTTTTTTCCCCCTTCTCTTCTTATTCTCCTTTTTCTTATCACTATAGAAACCAATTGTGACATCACAGATGCTGCTCTATGTGATTACTCTTGTAGAATAAGCCGCACTGTGCAAGGGTTTATGCAACGATACACCCTTCAATAATTGTCAAGAGTCATATTGCAGGGGAAAATTATGACAAGAAAGGAAAAGACAAATTGATTTTTCCTGAAGTCATGTTCAATTTAAAGCCTTCCTTTGGTGTGAAAGCCTATATTTCACTGTTTGCTCAGACCTCACTAACTCTCCTTTCCTCTTCATAACCTTCTGCATTTGCTTCAAATGGCTTTGTTTCTGCAGCCATGGATCAAACAAGTTAGCCCCAGGCAGTACATAGCCACTCCGGAATAGTAACAAAGGGTGGGAGTGGGGAAACACAAATAGAGAAGCTGAGGCTTTGGAATGCCTGAACAGTCTGCCTGCTTTCTGTGGACATGTGGCGATGAAGGTCACATCCTGTGCCATCAGAAAGGACATTTCACCCCGAGTAGTAATTAGAGCATTTGAATTTCGCATTTATTTCCTGATTCTCCATTTAGGTAGTATCATACTCAAGAAATGTCTCAGCTCTGTTTGCCATATTTTGAAGGTTTTACTCTCCTGGTGAACACAAAAATGCCTTCCTTTTGGACATTTTGTTTCTGGGTACATTTGGCCAATAATAGAAAGCAGTAGGTTCCCCTAACAGGCTGTAGCCAGGGATGGCCGGGCATGCGTGGATGGCTCTTCCGCATCCTCCCAGAGCTGGAAGGATGGCGGAGATGAGCAGTATTGCCCTTAGGAGGAGCCACTTAGGTTCCATGCAAAGGGCGGGCAGGTGGCAGATTGCAGACCTGGATGGTTTATTGCCCAGCAGGCTGCCTTATTGATTGCCTGAAATTTGATCGGAACCAAGAGACTTCAAATGAAATGTGCTTGTTGGGCAAGAATGAGCATTTTCTTCTTTTTAAGCAGAAAACACACAAATTTAATTTCTTCTGAGGCCAAATCTTTCAAAGTTTATCCGTAAATATGTCGGCTAAGGCGGAGTGAGAAAGCTATCGGAGAATTATAAAGGAAACACTCCTGATAGTTTTTAAGACAGTGCACATTGGGTTTCCAGACTGGTCATGGTTGACGGCTTTCATGATTGACTAACCTAGACCTTGGCACAGCTTAAATGTCACCTATCTGAGTCACAGGCAGGCTAGAACATGTAAAATTGCCACATATCTATTTCTGTTTATTTTCAACACGAATTGCTTTTTCAAGTAGGGTGTTATTTTGACTGGTTAGAACCATCAGACCCATTTTTGAAAAACAAATTTTGATTACAAAACACTTTAATTTTATATTTGTGTGCTATGGCATTGGTTTGGAGAAGGAAATGGCAACCCACTCCAGTACTCTTGCCTGGAGAATCCCATGGACGGAGGAGCCTGGTGGGCTACAGTCCATGGGGTCACAAAGAGTTGGACAGGACTGAGCAACTTCACTTTCACTATGGCATCGGTTAATACTTTGACATACTGATAAATCTGATCAAGACCTATAAAACTTTACTGAGTAAACAAAGGGGCGACAGAAGATGAGACGGTTGGATGGCATCACCAACTCAATGGACATGAATTTGAGCAAACTCCAGGAGATAGTGAAGAACAGGAAGCCTGGTGTGCTGTAGTCCATGGGGTGGCAAAGAGTGGACATGACCTAGCTGCTGAATACAACACACACTGATAAATTTGATTAAAGCCCATAAAAATTTATTGGGTAAGCAAGGAGGTGATAGAGGATGAGATGGTTGCATGGAATCACAAACTCACTGGACATGAGCTTGGGCAAACTCTGGGGTATAGTGAAGGACAGGGAAGCCTGGCATGCTGCAGTCCATGGGGTTGCAAGGAGTTGGACATGACTTAGTGACTAAACAACAAAAAAATAATTTTCATATATAAGCAGCATAACATTTTAATATGTTTTTTAAATGTAGATTTAGTTTTATTCAGAAATACTTTCATAATCACTGTTAATTAGAAGTTTAAAAATTCAAAANAGTATTCTGGCCTGGAGACTTCCATGGACTACAGTCCATGGGGTTGCAAAGAGTCGGACATGACTGAGTGACTTTCACTTTCACTTTCACGTTCACTTTCACTTTCTTTGGTATTGCCTTTCTCTGAGATTTGGATTGAAAAAAGACATTTTTCATTCGTGTGTCCACTGCTGACTTTTCCAAATTTGCTGGCATATTGAGTGCAGCATTTGAACAGCGTCATCTTTTAGGATTTGAAATAGCTCAGCTGGAATTGCATCACCTATAATATCTTTGTTCATAGTAATGCTTCCTAAGGCCCACTTTACTTCATATTTCAGGATGTCTGGTTCCAGGTGAGTGACCAAATCATCGTGGTTATTCAGGTTGTTAAGCCTTTCTTTTTTTTTTTTTTTATGTTTTTAAAATGTAGATTTAGTTTTATTCAGAAATACTTTCATAATCACTGTTAATTAGAAGTTTAAAAATTCAAAAGGGACAAAAAATAGTCTTAGAGACACAAAAATGGGTCTTAGATGTTATGTCAAATTTACAAGTTTTAAAAGTGACATTTTTACAGTGTAATTTAGCTCTCATAAGTAATTTTTTTATAATCAAATTATTTCAGTAAGAACACAAATTACCATATTACTTTTTAGATTATTTTTTGTTTTTACAATATATTCTTGTCAATAGATTATTTAAAAATATTTAAACCTGATAGAAACTCATTTTTTAAACAATGTACCATGGAAGAAATACAGTATCAGAGACACTCCTGTCCTTTACATGCTGTGGAGATGGGAAACACTACAATTGGGGGAAAAAAAAAAAAGGCTCTTAACGCATTTCCTGGGGAGCACATTAATATTTACCCTTGGGTCTATTGTTCTTTAAACAAGTTTAGATTTGAAGAAATTTCAGAAGAAGGCTTTTTTAAGAAATGAAGAATTTCATTTCTTCCTGAGAGTATTTTCTGGTATGTGGTTCTTATCAGTTCAGTTTAGTTGCTCCGTCATGTTCAACTCCTTGCAACCCCATGGATTGCAGCATGTCAGGCTTCCCTGTCCATCACCAATTCCTGGAGCTTATCAATCTCATGTCCATTGAGTCAGTGATGCCATCCAACCATCTCATCCTCTGTCGTCCCCTTCTCCTCCTGCCTTGTATTCTTGCCAGCTTTTCTTAATCTCATCTACTTCATTAGGTTTTTGCTGCTTCTGTCCTTTATTGAGCCCCTCTTTGCATGAAATATTCCCTTGGTATCTCCAATTTTCTTGGAGAGATCTCTAGTCTTTCCCATTCTATTTTTTCCCTCTATTTCTTTGCATTGTTCACTTAAGAAGGCTTTCTTATTTCTCCTTGTTATTCTCTGGAGCTCTTCTTTCCGTTGGATATATCTTTCTTTTTTGCCTTTCATGTCTCTTCTTTTCTCAGCTATTTGTAAGGCCTCCTCAGACAACCACTTTGCCTTCTTGCATTTCGATTTCTTGGGGGCAGTTTTGATCACCATCTACTGTACCCTGGGATTGATAATAAATTCCAACCATAGACTTGTGAAATGGAAAAACATGTATTATGTCAATCTGTTAAGCACAATTTTGTGTCAAGTTGTGTGAGGAAAAAGAATGCAAGTGAAATGTGTTTGTGTATCCTGGGTTGTTTTTGTTGTTGTTGTTGTTGATTTTTATTGTTTTCTGTTTAACTTTGGAAGAAAATGCTTTTGTCTACAGGATTCTTTGTATCCCAAGTTGAATCCCTTCAGTATGCTTTTGCTGGGAGACCTGGAATATCAACAATTTAGGAAGGCTGTCTTGCTAATATATCTGATTATGATTTTCTGCTCAAGGCAGAATAAATTTAAATCTCCACTTACGTGACATGTGGGGTTCTAAATTTTCAGAGAAGATCACCTCCAACAGCAGCATCAAACTTGGCTGCACTTTGGAGTTGCCCATGGAGCTCTAAATAAATATGAATGCTCAGTTATTCTGATTTAATTAATCTCCATGATATAACCTTGGCATCCTTGGTTTTTGCTCTTTTGTTGTGCATTTGTGTGTTTTTCCTCCCCACCAGGTGATGCTAGTATGCAGCCAAGTCTGAGAATCACTGCCTTAGAAACAATGCTTGATTGACTCTCTCTGCAAAGTCAGACACCTTTCACAGAGGGTTCAGCCCTTATCTTTAGGATTCTGGGTTTATGAACATCTCTGTTTCCACTCCTATGACCTTGTCTGGTATCCTGAGGGGATTTCAAACCCCAAGTTTCTAGACGATAAGGAGCAATAACCTCCAGAGTCAATATAGTTCAGCTGCAGTATTAGTACATGTATTTACTAATCTAGTTGTCAGTTCTCTTTCCTCTTTAAAAGCTGGGAAGTTCTTTCTCTTACTTTTTTTTCTCTTATAAGCATAAGACTATCTTGTTTTATTTTACCCAGAAATTCTAAGTGTTTATTGATGGCAGTTTTTCTATTGATTGTATTCCAATCTTTCTTTTTTTTCTTTTTTCTTGGACTCAATTCAAATGTCATGTCCTTGATGAAGCATTTCCTTTTAGTCAGATGTAAATTCCTTTCTCTGTATTCCAGGACTACTCTGTGCTCTCCTGTATCAAGCAACACATGAGCATCATAGGATCTTTCATAAATATCCCTGTTATTTTTAGTAGTCAGTGTACTACCTGAGTAACATGGGCCATGTCTTAAATATTGTTGTTGTTCAGTCCCCCAGCTGTGTCCGACTCTGCAACCCCACAGACTGCAGCACACCAGGCCTCCTTTTCCTCTACCATCTCTCGAATTTGCCCAAATTTGCATCCATTGCATCGGTGGTGCCATCCAGCTGTCTCATCCTCTGATGCCTTTTTCTCCTTCTGCCCTCAATCTTTCCCAGCATCAGGGACTTTTCCAATGAGCCTGCTATTCACATCAGATGATCAACTCAGCTTCAGTATCAATCCTTCCAACAAGTATTTAGGGTTGACTTCCCTTAAGATTTGATCTCCTTGCTGTCCAAATAACATACTCTATCAAGTCATTACCCAAATCCCTGGCATGTAGAGATGCTAAACAACAATAAGAAGATAGAGTAAAATCTTAAGCTTTTTTTTTTTAACTATGGCTGAGTAAATACCATACAACAGGTGTAGTATAATCACATATAGTTTCAAGATTTTTAGGTTTGAGCGGAGGGGGTGATATATATATACATATAGGTGATTCACTTAGTTGTACAGCAGAAACTAATACAATATTGTAAAAACTTATACCTCAATTAAAAAAAAATAAACAGTTTTTAAGAGGTAGAGCCTAGAATCTGTGGTGTTCAACATAGTAGCCACTGACCACATGTGGCTATTTCAATTTTCATTATTTAACACTAAAAATCAGTTTTCATTCATAGTGACCACCTTTCAAGGACTTATTAGCTACAGGTGCTAGTATCCACTGTATTGCACAAAATCAGTGTAGAATATCTACTCAACAATATAGGAAGTTCTATGACATGCAGTGAGAGATAATACTTTTTGAGGCTATCAGCTCCACTATACTGTGAAAATTATGCCGAATGACCTTGCTATCCATTCTCACCAGTAAGTTTCAAATTAAATTATTTGAAACACAAGTGTTAGCATATTTCTCAGGTCATAGATCAGTTACATAGGGTTTTACCTGCATTTCAGCTTTAAATAGAAACAGCATCACTGTGAAGTTTCTCAGCTTACAATTAAACAACCTAAGATTTAGAGTTTAGCAGCTTTGTCAAATCCACACAGTTCAAATAAGACAGGGTAAACTGCAATGGAGAGAAACTAACCCAGAGAGGGACTCTTCTAAGGCACAGATGAATTTACTAAGATGTGCCAAGGCACTTGCAAAGAACCTAACTTCACCTGTTAACAGACTCGGAGGGGCTGTATTTGTGTCTCCAAAACCCCAGCATGATATTCAATTATGTGCAGATGCAGGAATTATAGAAAACAAGGTAGTATCAAACATTCTGTCTATGCTTGCAGCTAGAGTACAATCTCAGAAGCCTTTCCTTTAGATTAGCTCTGTATTTCCAGATCCAGATCACAGACACCTCTGGTAAACTATTTAGCATTATAATGAATCAGTGCTCCCTTTCTGTTCCATCAGCCCTCCCTAGCCTCCAAGGACTGAAGCTGCCCAAGATGTTTATAATGCATTCCAAATATACATGCTTTTACACAGCTCGTGATTATGAGAATGCTTTTGGATATTCATAACGCTATCTGTCAAATAAGAGAAGACAAATTCTGCTCGGTAATTAATTGCATACGAATTCAAGTAAATGCCAGAATGGAGTTTTTTAAAATTCCTTCAGCACACACTCTCTTCAGTTATCTGAGTCTTAGGCAAAACCATTTCTTTTGGAACTCACATTTTTATTAACCTAGTTGCTTTAGTGGTTTGTTTGAAAAAGCTCACATCAGAGACTTTTAATTTAATAGGTATACCACACACTTAACCCTACACACACTGATGCATATATATTTCTCCCTCATGATAGAAAAATAGACTAGTAGTACCCATCAGTAGCAAACTATTTGAACTTAAAAAAAAAAAAAAAAAGGCTTAACAAGTTTGGTACTGATTTTCTAAACTTCGTGTCAAAGCGTGGGCAGCTGTTAATCCACTGATTAATGTCTATATTTTCTCGTTATTTTTTATTTTGATTTTGCTTTAAGTGTGAAAGAGCCTGTCTTATCTAGCTCAAAACTTTCTTTGGTTCTATGAGCCCCAGACTCACTTTAGAAACATATCTTTTCCCAGAGTTAAGACAATGGCTGACATCAATGGCTACTACATCATTTTTTAGAAGAAAAGATGAGGATTTTGATATAGACTAAAGTAAAATGATTCTGCTGAGTCTTCAAAAGTTGGTACAAAATGACTGATTGAAAATAACATGCCACAATTGTTACACCATCCCACTTTTTCTAATAACTTTCTCATAAAACACAGGGAAAAAAAGAATTATTTGAAATATATATTTTAGCTACCCTTATGTGAGAAAATAAAAAGTTCCAGAGTTGTGATAGAAGTAGGGAGATGCCTGGGAAGGCAAGTGCATTCCAAAAATAAAGCAAAGAAGGAAGGCAGAACAGCAGAAGGAAGGCAGGGAGGGTGGAAGGAAGGAGAGAAGGAAGGAAGGAAGGAGTTGGGGAGAAGAGTGAGAATGAGAGAGAGTGACAGAGAAGAAGAAGGTAAAAAGAAGGAAGATACAGAGGGAGGTAGGAAGGAAGTAAAGAAGTTAGTTGTAGTCAAAGATAACAGAAGAAACTGGTCACGATTTAATGATGTGTTGAGAGGTAAAAGAAAAAAAATTGAGAGAGACAATTTGCTGCTCAGCTTTTAAAAAAATTATTCATTTTTAACTGAAAGATGATTGCTTTACGATATTGGTTTGGTTTCTGTCATACATCATCATAGATTATCCATAGGTGTACATATGTCCCCTCCCTCTTGAACCTACCTCCCACCCTTTTCCACTCCTCTAAGTTGTTACAGAGCCCCAGTATGAGGTCCCTGAGTTATATGGGAAATTTCCATTGGCTCTCTATTTTACATATGGTAGTGTATATGCTTCCACGATACTCTCTCCATTCATTTCACCCTCTTGTTCCTCTCCCCAACTCTTGTCCATAAGTCTGTTCTCTATATCTGCATCTCCATTGCTGCCTTGCAAATACATTCTTCGATTCCACATATATATGTTAATATGTAATACTTATTTTTCTCTTTCTGACTTNTGTCTGTCTCTTATACACATCTAGATGTGTATAAGAGACAGTGATTGTGGCTTTGGGTTTGGTAATGGATCTTAGATATGATACCAAAAGCATAAGCAGCAAAAGGAAGCATAATATGAATTGGGCTTCTTCATATTAAAAAATATGTATATATTTATAAAAGAATATAAAAAAGAAAGTGAATAGACAACTGACATAAAGGCACACAATATTTGCAATTTATGTATCTGGTAAGTGTATAATATCCAGACTATATAAAGAAAACTTACAAATCAAAGAGAAAAACACAAAAATGAACAAAGAACTTAAATATATCTTTTTCCAAAGAAGATGTACAAATGGTCAGCAAACATAAGAAAAGCTATTCAACATCATTGTGTATAAGAGACAGATATAAAGAAAACTTACAAATCAAGGAGAAAAACACAAAAATGAACAAAGAACTTAAATATATGTTTTTCCAAAGAAGATGTACAAATGGTCAGCAAACACAAGAAAAGCTATTCAACATCATTAATCATTTGAAAAATACAAATCAAAACATAATGTGGAATATCCACCAGGATGGGTACAGTCAAAATAACAGAAAATTAAAAATGCTAGCAAAAATGTGGAAAATTGAAACCCTCAAAAATTACTAGTGGGAATAAATGATTTTGTCCCAGTAGAAAACAGCCTGTTTCTCAGAGAGTTAAATATAAATGTTTCATATGGCTGAATAATTTCACATAAGAAAAAGAATCAAAAACTAAATTCTCAAAAAAGTACATGTATACACATGTTGATTGAAACATGATTCACAATTGCCAAAAAGTGTAAATAGTCCAATTTTCTATCAATGGATGAATGGCTATTAAGTGTAATAATCATAAAGTGCTAGTTGCTCAGTCGTGGCCAACTCTTTGTGACCCCATGGACTGTATCCTGCCAGGCTCCACTGTCCAGTGAATTCTCCAGGCAAGAATACTGGACTGGGTAACCATTATCTTCTCCACAGGATCTTCTCAACCCAGGGACTGAACCCAGGTCTCTTGCATTGTAGGCAGACTCTTTACCATCAGAGCCACCAGGGGGGCCCTGCTTATAACCATAAAATATAATATTATTCAGCTATACAAAATAAGATATACTGATACATGTGACAATGTGAATAAACCTAAACGACATAGTAATGGAAAAAAGCTACAGGCAGAAGGTCGTATATTATATGATTCCATTTGAGTAATATATCCACAATAGAGGAAGAATGCAGGTTGTTTACTTGAGGCTGGTGGAGGGAGAAGAGGGCATGGTGAATGACTTATTTGGATACAAGTTCTGCTTTGGAGGTCATAGATGTTTTGGAACTAGATAAAGTTAATGATGGCCTTATATTGTTAATTTACTATACACTACTTAATTGTTCACTTTTTAAGACGGTTAGCTTTTGTTATGTGAATTTCACTTCAATACTGTAAAAAATATCAAATTATATTTCATTATTATTCCATTTATTCAATAAATGTTTGAATTAATCTATATTTTAGATTTATAATTTTAAAAGGTAATTTGTGTGCACATATGATATTTAAAAGATACCTTCGTCATTTTATTCTTAAACTTACAGTTGCAATGTTTTCTTGGTTTTGGTGTGTTTTTAAATATCAGCATAAACCCAGTGAAAGTATGAGAATGCTGTGGCAGATAAGGAAGGTGATGTAGTGGAGTGACTGGAGAATACTGACCTGGGGGAAAACAGGGATGGGAACAAATGCCAGCAGCTAACTGCTCCTGAAATCTGTACTGACTTTAACCTTGCCTGTCAATGAAGGACCACATTCTGCATAAGCAAATTTTCAACCTCAGCCCGTTGTCCTTTTGGGTCTGATGATTCTTTGGTTAAGCAGGGAGACTGTTCTCTGCAATGTAGGGAAATTAACAGAAGCTCTGATATCTACCATGTTAGAAGTAGATGTCCCTAGTAACCTCTTCCCTCATCACTCCTCAAATTTCACTGGAAGGGGGAAAGGCAAAGCTGTCTTTCACTAAGAAAAAATGCCAATCTGGAACGAGATCTTTGGACTCTTAAAAATGGATATTTCTAAATAGTTATGGTGTCTAAATTGTCATTCAGTTCAGTTCAGTTCAGTCACTCAGTTGTGTCTGACTCTTTGCGACCCCATGAATTGCAGCATGCCAGGCCTCCCCATCCATCACCAACTCCCAGAGTTCACCCAAACTCCCGTCAATCCAGTTGGTGATTCCATCCAGCCATCTCATCATCTGTCCATCCTTCTCCTCTTGCCCCCAATCCCTCCCAGTATCAGAGTCTTTTCCAATGAGTCAACTCTTCGCATGAGGTGGCCAAAGTACTGGAGTTTCAGCTTTAACATCATTCCTTCCAAAGAAATCCCAGGGCTGATCTCCTTTAGAATGGACTGATTGGATCTCCTTGAAGTCCAAGGGACTCTCAAGAGTTCTCCAACACCACAGTTCAAAGGCATCAGTTCTTTGGTGCTGAGCTTTCTTCACAGACCAACTCTCACATCCATACATGACTACTGGAAAAATCATAGCCTTGACTAGACGGACCTTCTTTTTTTGGCAAATTAATGTCTCTGCTTTTCAATATGCTATCTAGGTTGGTCATAACTTTCCTTCCAAGGAGTAAANTTTTTTTTTTTTCCCACAAAATTACATTCCCAGAGTTGGAGCTTTAAAATTCTGTTACCAGTTGTAGCTGAAAACTTTTGGAGAAGAAAAAAAAGCTTATTATGCTGGATGAGAAGGTGACAAGTATAAAGAGGAAAATGGATGAACCTGAGTATATGTGGATACATATATGTACCCATAGTGGAGTGATATGCCAAGCATCTGAAAAAATAAAATAGATTTTTGGAATGTCATTATGCTTTTTCATGAGAGAGCAAAGTGACATGGCCTGAGCTCCACTGCCAAAAAGTGATTGATTTAAAAAACTTAAGCAGGAGTCATGATTATTTCTACAGTAGGGGATTTAGAAATTTTGTTACTTATCTTCCACAGTAATTACTATATATTTTATTTGGCAACCATCATGATTATGTGTCCAAATTCAGATCCTGAGTATGGAATTCAACATTTATCTGTAAGACACTATACAAAATTTTCCTTTTATAAAATTCATGTAACTAATACCCCCCAAATTATTGTATATTCTTTGACTTAACACAATTTTACTTACCCATTTTAATTGAAAAATTATCATCATACAAACACATGCATTTATCCATATTTTCATGTCTGTTTTGTCTCTTTCTGTACCCATTTATCTCTATATGGAGAGAGAGGAAGAGAAGAGAAAAAGAGAGAGAATGGGAAGAACAGACCAAATATTAGACTGAAATATTGGGATAGTGAATATAATGACATATAAGTCTTCACTAGTATGCTACTTACCTTGCTCAAGACATTTTAAAATACATTTTCTTCTCTGTAAATTATATGCAAAGTACATCATGCAGAGTGCTGGACTGGTTGAAGCACATGCTGAAATTGAGATTGCTGGGAGAAATATCAATAACCTCAGATATGCAGATGACACCACCCTTATGACAGAAAGCAATGAAGAATTAAAGAGCCTCTTGATGAAAGTGAAAGAGGAGAGTGAAAAAGTTGGCTTAAAACTCAACATTCAGAAAACGAAGATCATGACATTTGGTCCCATCACTTCATGGCAAATAGATGAGGAAACAATGGAAACAGTGGCAGACTTTATCTTTCTGAGCTCCAAAATCACTGCAGATGATGACTGCAGCCATGAAATTAAAAGGTGCTTGCTTCTTGGAAGAAAAGCTGTGACCAACCTAGACAGCATATTAAAAAGCAGAGACATTACTTTGCCAACAGAGGTCTGTCTAGTCAAAGCTATGGTTTTTCCAGTAGTCATGTATGGATGTGACAGTTGGACCATAAATACAGCTGTGCATTGTTGGAGAAGACTCTTGAGAGTCCCTTGAACTGCAAGGTGATCCAACCAGTCCATTCTAAAAGAAATCAGTCATGAATATTCATTGGAAGGACTGATGCTGAAGCTGAAACTCCAACACTTTGGCTATCTGATGCGAAGAACTGACTCATTTGAAAAGACTGTGATGCTGGGAAAGATTGAATGCAAGAGGAGAAGGGGATGACAGAGGATGAGATGGTTGGAAAACAATACCTACTCGATGGACATGAGTTTGAGCAAACTCCAGGAGTTGGTGGTGGACAGGGAAGCCTGGCATGTTGCAGTCCATTGGGTCTTAAAGAGTCAGACAGGACTGAGCAACTGTATTGAACTAATTGTGGGACTCTTGTTAAAATGTGATTTATGAAAGTATATTAATACTAAAACACTATTCAAAAATCAACTTCTTACAACTATTCAATAGTCTAGGAATTAATGAAAAAAGCTCAAATTAGGTGGTTGGACAAGGATCAATTAGCTGTATTTATTTTGATACAGAATTTTCACATATCAGTCAGTCTCTCAGCCATGTCCAACTCTTTGCGACCCAATGAATTACAACATGCCAGGCCTCCCTCTCCATCAGCAGCTCTCGGAGTTAACCCAAACTCATGTCCATCGAGTCAATGATGCCATCCAACCATCTCATCCTCTGTCATCCCCTTCTCCTCCTGCCCCCAATTGCTTCCAGCATCAGGGTCTTTTCCAATGACTCAACTCTTCCCATGAGGTGGACAATGTATTGGAGTTTCAGCCTCAGCAACAGGGTTTTCAATGAACACCTGGGACTTATCTCCCTTAGGATGGACTGGTTGATTCTCCTTGCAGTCCAAGGGACTCTCAAGAGTCCTCTCCATCACCACAGTTCAAAAGCATCAATTCTTCGGCGCTCAGCTTTCTTCACAGTCCAACTCTCACATCCATACATAACCAGTGGAAAAACCATAGCCTTGACTAGACAGACCTTTGTTGACAAAGTAATGTCTCTGCTTTTTAATATCCTATCCAGGTTGGTCATAACTTTTCTTCCAAGGAGTAAGCGTCTTTTAATTTCATGGCTGCAATCACCATCTGCGGTGATTTTGGAGCCCAGAAAAATAAAGTCTGACACTGTTTCCACTGTTTCCCTATCTATTTCCCATGAAGTGATGGGACCAGATGCCATGATCTTCGTTTTCTGAATGTTGAGCTTTAATGGTGCATAGTCTATGGTTTTCCTATCTTTCCCTTTGGACCATTCATCCTTTCATTTATCATTTCATCCTGTAAGCATCTAATCTTTAAGCATCCAGGAAATGAATGGACAAATGAATACAATGTCTGTTAGAAAATTTGTTTGATTTTACTGAATGAACTGGCTTTCCAGATGAGAAAAGAATATAAATCAGATATATTGTCTACTTTATAGACTAATTGATAAATAAATCCTTTTTTTTTTCCTGTGATTTTGTACTGAAGATGAGTTCAGTTCAGTCATTCAGTCATGTCTGACTCGTTGTGATCCCATAGACTGCAGCATGCCAGTCCTCCCTGTCCATCACCAACTCCAGGAGTTTACTCATGTTCATGTCCATTGAGTCAGTGATGCTATCCAACCATCTCATCCTCTCTCTCCCCCTTCTCCTTCCACCTTCAATCTTTCCCAGTATCAGGCACTTTTCAAATGAGGCAGTTCTTCGCATCAGGTGGCCAAAATATTGAAGATTCAGCCTCAGCATCAGTCCTTTCAATGAGTCCATCACCAACTCCAGGAGTTTACTCATGTTCATGTCCATTGAGTCAGTGATGCTATCCAACCATCTCATCCTCTCTCTCCCCCTTCTCCTTCCACCTTCAATCTTTCCCAGTATCAGGCACTTTTCAAATGAGGCAGTTCTTCGCATCAGGTGGCCAAAATATTGAAGATTCAGCCTCAGCATCAGTCCTTTCAATGAGTATTCAGGACTGATTTCCTGTAGGATGGACTGGTTGGATCTCCTGGCAGTCCAAGGGACTCTCAAGAGTCTTCTCCAACACCACAGTTCAAAAGCAATTGTTCGGTGCTCAGCTTTCTTTATAGTCCAGCTCTCACATCCATACATGATTACTGGTAAAACCATAGCTTGGACTAGATGGACCTTTGTTGGCAAAGTAATGTCTCTGCTTTTTAATATGCTGTCTAGGTTGGTCATAACTTTTCTTCCAAGGAATAAGCATCTTTTAATTTCATGGCTAAGAATTCTTTTAATTTCAAACTAAGAATTACACTATTTTATAGAGAATGTTCCACAGTATAAACTCAGGAGAAAAAAATGTTTCCTCCCATTGTACATGTGATTGGTAAATATTGAAGGACAGACACAAACGGATCTTTTTATATTTTTTTAAGGAAAACAGCTATAGTAAGAACACGTAACATGAGATCTACACTCTTAACAAAGTTTTCAGGGCTACAATAGAATATCACTAACTATAGGTACACTGTGGTATGATAGATCTCTAGAATTGATTCTTCCTTAGTTTAATTGAACTAAAATGATTCCCTGCTTCATGTAGGTGATGCTCAGTCGTGTCTGACTCTTTGCGACCCCATGAATCACAGCACGCCAGGCCTCCCTGTTCATCACCATATTGTCATATACCTAATTCAAATTAGGTAGAAACTTGCAAGAGTCAAGATGAAGCAAAAAATAAAGCAAGACTTTTACTGGGTTGGCCAAAAAGTGTTTTCAGGCTTTTCCATAAAATGTTCTAGAAAGTAGGACTCTTTGGCCAGGCCAATATTTTCTTAACAAATAAGTTAAGAACTAGTAGCTTACTATCCTTACATGGGCCCCAGGTGTACTTTGTACAATAGCGTTAGTGATTTTAAAGCTGTATCTAATTCCCAATACTTTTAAATGTAAGATTTTAGATGAGTATTGCTGGCTAATTTTTAATAATGGTAGACCCACATTCAGTTCAGTTCAGTCACTCAGGTCCACATTATGTCATGGAAAAAGCAGCTGAAACTTAGAAACTCCATCCAAATCAGTATGCATTCACCATTGGGCTCGTTTTATCTCCATTTTCTATCATTTCCTAAATTTCTCCTGCTTGACTCACCTGTGTTATCCTGAGAACAAATTGTGAAGAATAACAAATCATTATTGTGTTGTTCTTTGTTTTCATACAAGCCAGAATAAGATGGTTTACACATCAATTAATAAAAACTATCTCTTTTTCATTCATTTTAAAACATTTAAAGCTAGTCTTACAAATGCATTGATATGGACAAGTATTCAAGGAAAAAATGAAATCAAACCAATTATTTGGAAGTTTTATAATTTTGTTGGGTTTTGCTTCTTTGTTTTAACATTGAATTCAGGAAAAAAGCTTCAATTTTATGTAATTAAGCTAGGTTTCAAGTACATTTTTTTTTAATTCTCTCATATAACTAAAGGCCTTATCTATTTCCACGGGCAACCGTAGATCATCTGGGAAGGAAGTGAGAGCCACTGACAAAGGAAGGGGTTAATTGGTAGAAGGCTCTCAGGATTTGCTGTGGAAGAGATGCTAAATAAATTTTAAAAAATAATCTCAGCAGGTAATTCTAAGAAACTGTTCCTCCAATACCAAAATTACTCCCATAGAGAGTCATTTATTTTGAACCTTTCTAAACTTGTCGGAAAAAGCTTGGAAGCCCCTCCTGATTGTTTAAAAATACATGAATGGATGCATATACGGAATGGCTAATAAAAAGCCATATTACTGAGCTCTGATGAATGAAGAATTAAATTAGCCTCAGAAATGGAATCAAGACTCATAATAAAAAATCCTTCTTCTCACCTCTTCTTGATGATTTTGTCTACATTCCATTTCCTTTAACTCTGAAGCAAATAAAAAAATAATAAACTACAAATGAATTAATTCATTCATTAATGAATGAATGAATTCACATAACTGTGAATAAAATATTTTATATCCAGAGCCATTATGTCTTTTAGATCTATCCTGCTTACAATAGTAGAATTGCTCTTCTTATTTCTTGCTTTCCTTTATGCCTAATGATTTGTTTTGCTGTTTAGTTGCCAAGTCCTGTCCTATTCTTTTGAGACCCCATGAACTGGGGTTCCTCTGTAAGTGAAATTTCTGTAAGTGAAATTCCTCTGTAAGTGAAATTCCTCTGTAAGTGAAATCTGGTTCCTCTGTAAGTGAAATTCAAAGGGCAAGAATACTGGAGTGGGTTGCCATTCACTTCTCCAGGGATCTTCCTAACCCAGAGATCACACCAGTGTCTCCTGCATTGCAGGTGGATTCTTTACTGCTGAGCTTTATTGCATTTGGGACTTCCCTTGTGGCTCAGAAGGTAAAGTATCTGCCTGCAATGTGGGAGACCCGGGTTCAATCCCTGAGTGAGGAAGACCCCCTGGAGAAGGGGGTAAGACCCCCTGGAGAAAGGAATAGCAACTCACTCCAGTATTTCTACCTGGAGAATTCTATAGACAGAGGAGCCCAGTGGGATACAGGCCATGAGTCACAAAGATCTGGATATAATTGAGCAATTAACACTTCACTTACCCCATTTTAATCCACAGTTTTCACATTCTCTCTCTTAATACACTGTGTATCAATCACTTTCATGAAAAAGGAAAAAAAAAAGACCTTAAAAATAAATAGGCCAATCACATTTTCCCTCCAACCCAATGCAGTGTTTTGTCATATCATCCATTACATTTAATTCCATTCTCCCCAAACCCAATTAATTTTCTCTCTCTCATCTATGGCCTGAAATTCAAAAGATTGGGTTCCTACTGCCAATCTTGCCTTGTATCAGCTAGATCTCATCTCTGAGCTTCAGTTTCCTCATCTGTAATCCCTAAATTTCATGCCATTACTGATTTTTTCTGGAATCCCATACCTCAGGTTCAGATGCCTCCCTTACATCCGTGATGCTTTGCCTTGGTGGACCAAGACAGGAACCACTGGCCTATGCAAGTTATGTGGTGCATAGTCTATGGTTTTCCTATCTTTCCCTTTGGACCATTCATCCTTTCATTTATCATTTCATCCTGNCAGATGCCTCCCTTACATCCGTGATGCTTTGCCTTGGTGGACCAAGACAGGAACCACTGGCCTATGCAAGTTATGTGGTGCATAGTCTATGGTTTTCCTATCTTTCCCTTTGGACCATTCATCCTTTCATTTATCATTTCATCCTTTAAGCATCGAATCTTTAAGCATCCAGGAAATGAATGGACAAATGAATACAATGTCTGTTAGAAATTTTATTTGATTTTACGGAATGAACTGGCTTTCCAGATGAGAAAAGAATATAAATCAGATATGTTGCCTACTTTATAGACTAATTGATAAATAAATCCTTTTTTTTTCCTGTGATTTTGTATTGAAGATGAGTTCAGTTCAGTCATTCAGTCATGTCTGACTCTTTGTGACCCCATAGACTGCAGCATGCCAGTCCTCCCTGTCCATCACCAACTCCAGGAGTTTACTCATGTTCGTGTCCATTGAGTCGGTGATGCTATCCAACCATCTCATCCTCTCTCTCCCCCTTCTCCTTCCACCTTCAGTCTTTCCCAGTATCAGGCACTTTTCAAATGAGTCAGTTCTTCGCATCAGGTGGCCAAAATATTGAAGTTTCAACCTCAGCATCAGTCCTTTCAGTGAATATTCAGGACTGATTTCCTGTAGGATGGACTGGTTGGATCTCCTTGCAGTCCAAGGGACTCTTTTTTTCCATGATCCAGCGGATGTTGGCAATTTGATCTCTGGTTCCTCTGCTTTTTCTAAAACCAGCTTGAACAGGGAGTTCATGTATTGCTGAAGCCTGGCTTGGAAAATTTTGAGCATTACTTTGCTAGCATGTGAGATGAGTGTAACTGTGCGGTAGTTTGAGCATTCTTTGGCATTGCCTTTCTTTGGAATTGTAATTAAAATGGACCTTTTCCAGTCCTGTGGCCACTGCTGAGTTTTCCAAATTTGCTGGCATATTGAGTGCAGCACTTTCACAGCGTCATCATTCAGGATTTGAAATAGCTCAACTGGAATGCCATCACCTCCATTAGCTTCGTTTGTGGATGCTTAAGCTTATTTTTAGCTGGCAGGTTACTAATATCACAAATCATCCACAGAGAGGGAAAAAAAAAAGGTTGCTGCTATGAGAACACTATCTCTTTGCATTCCTGACTTTTAAACTGGAATCAGGTTAATGTTGCATTAACGCAAAGGAATGTTTGATTTCACAGAACCTATAGCTTCTTCAGCTGTCATTTAGCAAGATCTAAACATTTTACACAACAAGGTTTTAGAAAACTTTTGACCTTTTTAGATTTTATCTTATCATTTTTTAAAATATTTGTTCCAAATGTCAGGAACCATCAAGGAACGTGTCTTAAAGAAAAAGGTCACCCCAAAGAAGAAAGTTAGTCCTTGGTTGAGTCGCAGTGTTTCTCTGGTGTCTAATCCAGAGTGTCAAGCACTAATTGTGGAGTGCCTGAATGATAGCTTACTATTTACATTGGTCCTAGATGTGTAATAATGTTTTAGGAATTTCTGTGGCTATTTCCAATGCAAATTTGGTAAAATGTGACAATTAATGCAAATCCAACTGTCAATGATAAATGTAAGTCAGTATCTTGAAGTGTACAGCTTTTGTGAAAGCCGGTTATATATACTCTAAATAGAGGCAATATTTATTTGAAAATGATTCATCACTACCCTAAGTTATCATTATGGAAGGAGCTCTATGAACTAATTGCCATGTAGGAGTATCATTTTTGTTTACAACCAAGTATCCTTGATTGAATATCAGTGCTACTTTCAGTTTTAAAATAGAATCTGTATGTAACAGCTCTAATATGTTTCAATAAAATAGAATCACATTAAAGACTTTTCTTAAAAGCAAGCTGATCCTAAAAGTAAATGAAGCCACACCAAGTGAATATTACCAAATTATTATAGGTGTTGTAAAATGCTGTAGTTGCGTTAGAACTTCCCATCTATTGTTGAAAAGCAGTTTTGTGTTGCAGAACACTGAGACCAAATGAAGCTACTTAATTGCCATGTAGGAGTATCATTTTTGTTTACAACCAAGTATCCTTGATTGAATATCAGTGCTACTTTTAGTTTTAAAATAGAATCTGTATGTAACAGCTCTAATATGTTCCAATAAAATAGAATCACATTAAAGACTTTTCTTAAAAGCAAGCTGATCCTAAAATTAAATGAAGCCACACCAAGTGAATATTACAAAATTATTATAGGTGTTGTAAAATGCTGTAGTTGTGTTAGAACTTCCCATCTATTGTTGAAAAGCAGTTTTGTGTTGCAGAACACTGAGACCAAATGAAGCTACAGCTCATTAGTGACAAATTAAATGAAGCCACACCAAGTGAATATTACCAAATTATTATAGGTGTTGTAAAATGCTGTAGTTGCGTTAGAACTTCCCATCTATTGTTGAAAAGCAGTTTTGTGTTGCAGAACACTGAGACCAAATGAAGCTACAGCTCATTAGTGACAAACTTGGGGCTAGAATCTTGTCTCAGTTATTCTTCTCCAGGGCAGTCTGTGCCCATGAAATCTGTGCTGCCTAGAATAAGCCAGACTTGGGAATTTGTAATTTGTATAAATTTTAATGATTGACTGGCTTCAGGTAATGTCACTGTCAAGCCAAATTTTTATTCCAGGCATTATAGTCATACAAGAATAATATAACCCAAGAAATTGAGACCCTAAGATAACAAAGTTTATGATCTAGTTCTTGAGTTTGAGACTTAAACAATCTATAATTTGAAATATCAAAATATGTACTATTGTACTCTATCCATGAGGCTGGATTTGTTCCCCCCACCTTTTTTATGTTTTTTTGGCCATACCACATGGCATGTGGGATCTAGTTCCCTGACCAGGGATTGAATTTGTCCCCTCTGCATTGAAAACTTGAGTCTTAACCATCGGACCACCAGGAAAGATCCAGGATCCTAGATTAAACAGTATCTAGAATAGATCTCCTTTATCAACCCCATCTTTGCATGAAATGTTCCCTTGGTATCTCTAATTTTCTTGAAGAGATCTCTAGTCTTTCCCATTCTGTTGTTTTCCTCTATTTTGCACTGATCTCTGAGGAAGGCTTTCTTATCTCTCCTTGCTATTC
>SJYX01006374.1:8216-34615 GCA_006410675.1 Oreotragus oreotragus
GTATACATACTAAAAGATTAAGTAAAAAATTATTAAAAAGCATTATACATAGGAGAGGTAGAAAATAGAATGGAATGATCAAAGAAGGAACAATATTTCTCTTAAAATACCTTGCTAAAGTTTGGCCAGAAGACATGTACTTCTTTTAACCCATTCAAAAAATTAAGTCAAAATGAAAAGAGAAATCTCTATAGATTGAAAGCAAATTGGAATAAATGGAACTAATTATATGTCATATTGATAACATAGCTTTAGAGAGAAAGGCAAAGCTTCAAGGAACTTCAGAATACAATAGTTATGTACTTGATAGGATATAGTCAGTATATTGGAAATAATATAGTCAGTAACTGAAAATAATTTGCAGTACAACTTATTAGTTTGGTTAGTAATATTTATATTATTATTACTGTTATTTTGAAACATATATTTCATGATAAAGTAAGTGGTTATGCTAATAATACAGAGAAATAAAAATTTTAGGTTAAAAATAGACACAGAATAAAATTGAACAATTTAAATAAGAATTCTGTAATCATATTTTTATTGGAAATATCAATATTAGCTCATAAATTTAAAAATATATTTTCTGCCTCTGACCACTGAAAATTCCAATAACAATGATCACTTGCAACACTGAGAATGTGGTCTCTAAATACCATTCCCATTACCAGAAAAAATGAATAAGAAATGAATAAGGTTTGCAGAGAAAAATGAATGAAGAGAGAGAGAAGGGGAAGGCAGGCAGTAAGGAAGAGAGAGAGAGGGAAGGAGAAAGAGAAGGAAAGAAGAAAGAAAGGGAGAGAGTGAGAAAGAGAGAGGGAGGGAGGGAGGCAGGAGGGTAAGGAGAGAAGAAAGAAAATGTACAACATGACCCTGGGGCACTCTGTTGTGCTAGAGAATAATGAAGTATTTTAAAGATTAACATAGTCACTTATAAAAGATGGGGGAGCCAGCTTGAATGTGCTCTCCACAGTCAATTTGAGAATCAAAAAGAATCAAGGCTAATTAATTGAAATCATACTAAATATTTTAAAAGCCAGGCATTTATAATATATTCAAAAAAGCCCTCAAAAAACAATCTGTGTCCATTGGAAGTAGCTTGTATGTTAACTCTACTTCTACAATGGTAATGAAAGAGGAAGAATTAGCACAAATTAGCACACAAGAATTACTGTGCCTTTCCTACACAAGTTGTATTTCAAAGCATTCACATAGCCCTAATTGATGTCAGAATGTGCTGCATTACTAAGTGCTTAGAGCTGCTAAGTGTGGAAAGGAATGATAGAATGCAAAAACATCTGTTCTACAAACCCTAATGAAATAGTTGATTCAGGCTATGGTCATCAACAAATGCTAAAATTCTAGAAGAAAGGTCAATGAGAACTAAACATTGGCAGGGTGCCAAGCACTGATTGCTTATTGGTTATAAGGAGGAAAGAAAAACTTCCTATTGGAGAGACTAGGCTGACACCTTGACCACACTGATGAATCTTGCTGACCCTAAACAGTGGGAAAACTGGCTATGGTGACTCTCTTTAGCTGCGGCAATCTGAAGGATGTGGCACCACCTGTGACGCAGTCTTGTAAAAAAAAAAAAAAAAAAAATCAATTCTTGGAGACAAGGGCCAAACATCAAGAGCACGGGTTTGTGTTGGTACTACATTGGGGATTATTCCCTGCAGTGCAAAGTTCAGGATCAGTTCAGTTCAGTTCAGTTCAGTCGCTCAGTCGTGTCTGACTCTTTGCGACCCCATGAATTGCAGCACACCAGGCCTCCCTGTCCATCACCAACTCCCGGAGTTCACTCAGACTCGCGACCATCAAGTCAGTGATGCCATCCAGCCATCTCAGGATAACGGGTGCTAAACACAGCTTAGGGTCTAAATGGCTTTTTACAGGTTCGCAGAGACATCATCTGCTGTGCAGTGAATTGTCTCTCCCCAAGCTTCCCAGGTGGTGCTAGTGATGTGGAGCTCACCTGCCAGTGCGGGAGACGCAGCAGGCCTGGTTTCCATCCCTAGGTCGGGAGGATCCCCTGGGAGGGGCATGGCACCCCGCTCCAGTGTTTTTGCATGGAGGATCCCATGGACAGGGAAGCGGGCTGCAGTCCAGCAGGTCACAGAGAGAAAGGACTGAGTCAACTTAGCCTGCATAAAATTCATTTGTTAAAGTCCTATCTTCTAGAACCTCTGAATATGACCTTGTTTGGAAACAGTGCTGTTGAAGATGGAATTTAGTTAAGATGAGATCATACTGGAGAGAGTGGTCCCTGATCCAATATGACTGGTGTCTTTATTTTTTTTTAAAAAGGAAGGGAGTGGAGTTTGGACACAGCCACACACACAGGGAGAACATCGTGTGAAGACGAAGGCAGAGATCAGTGTGATGCAGTGTCCATAAGCCAAGGGATACCACAGATGGCCAGCACACCACCAGAAGCTGTGTTACAGGGAAGAGCCAGTTACAGCTGCATTTGGAGCCCTTCCTTCAACCTTTGCTTCCTGTTGCTTTTGTTCACTGAAAGGACATTGCCCATACAAAGTGGCCTGCCTCAGGAAACCCTGCCTCTCTGCCTGAATATTACACCAAAACGCCTTTGTTCAGGCCCCTGTCCACCTGTGAGTGGCAGGATGGAAGAAATAAACACAATCTCCTAGGATTGCCATTCTAGCAGATATTTGCAAGATTAATGGCCTCTTTACTTTGTTTCTGCACCTCCCCCCCATTTCTGTTCTATAAAAGAACCTGGCATCCAGACCCCAATAAAATGGTTATTTTGAGACATTAGTCTGCCACTTTCTCAGTCAGCTGGCTTTCCAAATAAAGTCATATTCTTTGCCTCAAAAAAAAAAAAAAAATCAATCCTGTAAAAAAGAATGAAATAATCCTTTTTGCAGCAACGTGGATGGACCTGGAGATTATCATACTAAATGAAGTAAGTCAGGGAAAGACAAATATCACATGATATCACTTATATGTGGAACTCAAAAAAGGATAGAAATGAACTTATTTACAAGAACAGAAATAGACATACAGATATAGAAAACAAATTCAAATAGTTAGCAAAGGAGTAGTAGGGGGGTGAGGAGAGGGAGATAAATTAGGAATTTGGGATTAACATATGCACACTACTATGTATTAAACAGATAAAAAACAAGGGCCTACTGTATAGCACAGGGAACTATATTCAATGTAATGGCTTATAATGGAAAAAAATCTGAGAGAGAATATATATATATACAATAATTGAATAATTGAATCACTTTGCTGTACACCAGAAGCTAACACAATATTCTCAATTAACTATACTTAATTTTTTTAATGGTTAAAAAAAAAACAAGCAATCCTGAATCTCAGTAACTGTGGAAAGAGTTTTTTTTACAATTGTAGGAAGGCAATCAGAAAAACTGAAAACCAACTGAATGTTATAGGGATTGTTGTCAATTTTGTTATGTGCAATTAGCTTTTTGTGTGGAGCTGTATTGAGTTTTCTGTATGAAAGGATTTAGGGTTGAAACGTCATGACATCTAGGATTTGCTTTAAATATTTCAGCAAAGAAAAGGATCGCTTTAGAAAAACATGAAATATGGCAAAATATTGATCACTCACAGAGAAGTATTTGCAGAAAGAGTTCATTATAATCTGTTTTCTGAAATTTTTAAAAATTAAAAAAAATTTTTTAATTTATTTAGCTTACTTTATTTTACTTTACAATACTGCATTGGTTCTGGCATACATTGACATGAATCCGCCATGGATGTACATGAGCTCTCAAACATGATGAAATTTTTTGAAAAAATTTAAAAGGGACAACTTGTAAAAGCTAAAATTTGAGGACATTCCACTTCTATTCTTAAAATATACATATAAGATTTTCTTTGTATAGAGGAAGTTTGCTTTTACTCAGTCATTCATTAATCAGCATATATGTTCTATGACTGGTGCTGCTCCTCACATTGGGAATGTAGTCTAGGCCCTGATGGGAGCCTACACTGGAGACAAGGAAGCAAACATTAGCCTAATTGTGAAATTAATTACTTAACTGCAGCTGCCATGAGACCTCAAAGAGAAATCTAGGCTGTGAGAAGAATATCTAACAGCAGGACATCTGGCCTTGGCTGGGGAAGTGATGGCCAAGCCAAACGCAGGAGAAATGTATTTTTCCCAAATGCAATAGAACCCTGGGAGCTCATGAAAAGAAGCAGCTGAATACTTGGTAGCGAGAAAGGACTTGAAGGTTTGGGGCTGGAGCCAGCTTCCAGATGGGCCCAGAGGCCAGTCAGGTGTAGATAGAATCTCTAGGGACCCACACAGAGGCCTTGTCATATGTTAATCTGTCAGGAAAATGGGCTCCTCACCAAGCCTGACCAGACAGAGGCAGTAAGGCGGGGAGAGAGCTGGTTAGGCATTTCCTGATTGAAGTCAGCAGTGTTCCATTTGCTGATGGAGAGAGCTGAAGGGCCAGCTGGGAAAAGCTGGGAGAGACAGGGCCAGGGAAATTGGGCCAGGCTCTCCCAGACACACATAAACTTGGATGAAAGGTCAGACTCCAGCTTATTTACAAACAACAGTGCATTACTTGAATTCCCCAAAGTAATACTCCTCTAGGAGTATTAACTATTAGCTAGAAGTCCTTCCAGACTGCAAACTTGTCTCAGAGCAATAGTAAAACATCTTGTGTCTTCTGTCCAAAAGAAGCAATTGGATTGTCTCTTGGCTTTGGCTAGGCAAATAACATCCTCCTCGGAACAAACCTGTCTGTTTCCTTATCCTTTAAAGGTGCAACAACTGTGGTGAGTCTAAAAGAGCCTGTACCTATGCTTAATCCTTTAAAAAAAAAATTCTTTCTTTCTCTCTTTTTCTGCATCGGGTCTTAGTTGAGTTGCAGCATGTGGGGTCTTTTGTCGTGGGGCAAGCACTCTCTAGTTCTGGTGTGTGGGCTTTAGTAGTTGTGGTACATACAGATTTAGTTGCCTCGTGGCATGTGGGGATCTTAGTTACACAACAAGATACTGAATCTGTGTCCCCTACGTTGCAAGGTGGATTCTTAACCACTGGACCACGAGGGAAGTCCCCTTCTTTTTTAAATTATGAAATTCTGGAAGAACATGTGAAGTGCAGAGTAATATACAATGATACGTGCCACTTAGATATTAAAATTTTAACAAATGATTAATGTATTTGCTTCCTTGGTGGCTCAGACGGTAAAGCGTCTGCCTGCAATGAGGGAGACCCGGGTTCGATTCCTGGGTCGGGAAGATCCCCTGGAGAAGGAAATGGCAATCCACTCCAGCACTCTTGCCTGGAAAATCCCATGGACAGAGGAGCCTGATAGTCTACAGTCCATGGGGTCACATAGAGTCGGGAGCAACTTCACTTTCAAAGTATTTGTTATTTAAGAATAAAACTTTACACATATAGTTGAAGTCCCTTTCATATCCTTCCCTGAAGCTAGTCTCCTTCCCTCCTGGAGGCAACTACTTTCCTGAATTTACTATATATAGATGGAAAGGTGACTTCACAGATATGAAAATCATATATATGTGAAATATATATGAATATACATGTATGAAAAAATAACATCCAGAAATAACATACAGTATAGTTTTGCTCATCTTAAACAATTTTTACAATAAATTATCCAAATCCTATCACACTATAAAGTTTTAACCTGCAACATGTTTTTGTCACTTAATATTGTTTTTTCAAGATTCATAATATAGATCATTTATTCAGTTTAACTATTGGTTGTATTTCATTATGAGGACACACTATAATTTGTTCATCCATCTCACCTGCTAGTAGGAATTTTAAAATTGTAAACTTTCAAATATTACAGGTTATACTGCTGCAGTGAACCTCCTGTGCATTACTTTAAGTGTACACGTACAAGAGTTTCTCTAAGATTTACTCCAACAAGTGGAATTTCTGCTTCCAACTTTTAATCTAAATATTACTCTAGCATCCTTAGGTGCAGAATCTATCTTCAAACTGCTTTGACCTTGGGGGTGACCGAGATATTCAGCAGAATCAAGGATGGTTGGTGGATTATATCATCTTGTGGGATAATTAATATTTATTTATGAGACATTAGGACATTGATTCCTTGCTCACTTGCTTTATTAATTACAATTTTCTTAATTAGTTAAGGATTATATAATTATTTACATATTATAATTTACCTACCATAAATAACTTTCAATTTTGTTGGTATATATACTCCCTTCATCCCAGGTTATTTAATTAAACAAATCTTAGGTCCCCTGGGGAAATCTTAGAAGCACCTCACCTTCTCATCTTTCATAAAAAAAAAAATCGTCGCTCAGTTGTGTCCGACTATTTGTGACCCCATGGACTGTAGCTCACCAAGCTCCTCCATCCATGGGATTTTCCAGACAAAAATACTGGAGTAGGTTGCCATTTCCTTCTCCATGGTCCCATGCACTATTTTTCTATCAAACTGCAGATAAATTTACTGGTTTTCTTATTTTATATTAATAAGGACTGCTCAATCCAAGTACTGGATCTCAAAAAGGTAATTGATGTTATGATACTGTGTTAACTTTTTCTATAAACCAAGAATCTCAATATTTTATCTATTCTGTGATTTCTTCTAGGAAACTCACTTCAATAACATCTAGAACCCAGCTGAGATAACCTGTAAAACCTAAACTTATAAATTACTAAGCATGATTTGTGTTATTGTTGTGTAGTCACTAAGTTGTGTCTGACTGTTTTGCAACCCCATGATTGTAGCCCACCAAACTCTTCTGTTCATGGAACTTTCCAGGCAAGAATGCTAGAGTGGGTTGCCATGTCCTTCTCCAGGGGATTTTCCCAATCCAAGGACTGAACCCAGGTCTCCTGGGCATCTCCTGTATTGCAGGTGGATTCCTTTACTGCTGAGCCACTGGGGAAGCCAAGCATGATTTTAATTATTAATACATTAAATAGTAACATAAACAATTACCATTAAAGCATTTCATCACAACCATTTATATGTATAAATCGTATATTACCTAGAAAGAGATGAGAGAAAAGAAAACAATCCAGTGTTAAGAGCAAAGTAAATAATTAGTGCAAATTATGAATTGTTGGATTCCTTTGTATCTCAGTTGGTAAAGAATCTGCCTGGAATGCAGGAAGACCCAGGTTCGATTCCTGGGTTGGGAAAATCTCCTGGAGAGTGAAATGGCAACCCTGTATTCTTGCCTGGGAAATCCCATGGAGGAGCCTGGTGGTCTACAGTCCATGGGGTCACAAAGAGTCTGACATGACTGAGCAACTAAGCACAGCACAGCACATGAATTGATGAAGAGTTCTCTAATGACTGTTCATAGTTAAATTTTTTTCCCCCTTTTGTCATTGTCTTATTTTCCATCCACAAATGATAATGAGATGACTCTTTCATTCATATTTGCTTGGGGGAAATGTGAGAGCTGATGTGTAGCTTTAGTTAAACTGATTAAATTGTTGGTTTGAGTTCATTTAATTCAGTTAGTTAAAATAAATCAGGTTATCTCAATTTAGACCACCATTAGATGATATTATCTGGCAAAAAATATATACAAGTTTAACTCCAGTGGAATGCAGTGGGAATAAGTAGAATGTGCTGTCCATCCTGTCTTCATAGATATTCTCTAAACTTTTGATGACCTGATGTCATTCCAGAATGGGCCAGAAACCCTAGATTCTCTCCCATTCAAAGTTGTACTGCTGACGCTGAATCAGAAGGAAGCAGTCTACAATTTGTATATCAGCACCAGTAACTTTTAAATTGAATAAGCAAGTTCTGAAGGTCATAGCGAGGTGAGATAAGGAAAATTTATTCAGCCTTACGGATACTTTTATTTCCTATGCGGAAGATCTGTGCTTCCTGAACATTTCGTAAACACAAACATTTCGTAAACATAAATAATAATCATGTAAGCCGGGTATCATATTTCATTCAGATGGAAACAAATGCTTAATTTTTCTGAGAAGAAAGCCTGTGTTTCTAGGCATTCCCTATCGGTGCTATTTATGTGTGGTCAGTTTTGAGAGGCAAGATTGCATTTGTGAGAAAATGTTGTTGCTAATTTGCACTTAGGCTGGATCCACAGTTGAGAGCCTCTAACTTGAGCAAATGCAGAGACAAAGGGCTTCCCTTCCCACCATCTCCATGTATAGAGCAGCTTCAGAGACTGAAGTCCAGGCCTAACAATAGCTAATTTTTTTTTCTTTCGTATTTACTTTGTGCCAGGCATTGTTTTATGTGCTTTTAAAATGTAGGGCTTCCCTCATAGCTCAGTTGGTAAATCATCTGCCTGCAGTGCAGGAGACCCAGGTTCGATTCCTGGGTCAGGAAGATTCCCTGGAGAAGGAAATGGCAACCCACTCCAGTATTCTTGCCTGGAGAATCCCATGGACAGAGGAGCCTGGTGGGCACAGTCATGGGATCGCAAGAGCTGGACACACCTTAGCGACTAAACCACCACCACCAAAATGTATTAATTTGCTGAATTCTCATATAAGCACATGGGCTAGACGCTATTATTATCTCCATATTACAGATGAGGAATTTGAGACAGATTAAGTAACATATCCATGTTTCACAGTTCCAGAGCTAGTGCTCTCAAGCACTAAACCACACTGTATTTTTTCACAGCTCCAGTAGGGCCAGTCAAGTACAAAGCCCTCAGGGAGACTAGATTGCTTCTGGAGCCATTCTAGCTTTTGAGACCCACTGCCCAGACTCAAAATCTGAAAGAAAAAAACAAAAAACAAAAAACCTAAGAGTTAGACCTGCCATTCATTTTGAGGTAACCATCAGAAAGTCCTGGAAACTCTTCAAAACAAAGTTGGTTTGGAGCTTCCTGTGTTTTTCTCAAGATTGAAATTTCATTAACCCCATTAACAATTCTTCAAATGCTAATAGTTGTACTACTAAAAAGTGAGGGGAGATCTCCTGGTCAAATAGATTTGAAAAAAAAAAAAATAGCATGTGCAGAAGATTCACAATGAACCATGATAAATATGAATCTATATTGAAGACTCATAGAAATCTTGCAGTAAAGAAATTTGTTTAATTTTATTTCCCAAAGTTGTTCTTCTTAACATTTCCACGGAGCATCATTTGTGACCAGTGCTCCAAGAATGAGGTAGGCCAGTGGCCCCTTAAGCCTGGCATGGGAAGATATAGATAGATCCTCTCTGGTCTGCCATGCCTTGAAAACACCGCACAAGAACTGTTACCATGCCCGCATCACCTCTCCTTCAAGCCTGGCCTCAGGAAGTCCTCCTCCTCTAAGAACTTCAGCAGGGCCTGGGTTCTGAGGCTGGCACTCCACACCCCCAGGCCTAGGCTTAGGTTCCTAAGCTTCCTTGATCTTTTCTACCAATAGCTTGAGGTATGGCCCTGAACAACTTGAAAATGAGCCATTCAGATCCCCAAACCCTGGGAGCCAAGACATTTTGTTTTGGATTTTTGGAAGGTATTTGGTAATTTTCCATAGAAGTGGTTCCTCAATAAGCAGTGAGTCATAAACACCCATTATGGACAGGAGCAACTGGGTAATAATAGACCAGAGACATGCCGTCCTTATGACCTTTGCTCCGAAGTGGGACTAAAATGTATTAAGTTTGTTCCCACAGTAGATTATTCAGTGTTTCTTAGGGGTATGAGAAACCTAGAAATTTCAAGGCAAGCCACAGATAGATTGCTGTTCAGTCAAGTCACACAATTAATAGAAAGTTAAATTCCTCTATGGCCAAACATGACATCTAGTCCTCAGCTTATCAAAGAAGCAGGAAGTGATCGCTTTATAAGTATCTACAAGTATCCACGGCTTCCCTGTTAGCTCAGGTGGTAAAGAGCTGCCTGCTGCGCAGGAGACCCAGGTTCAATCCCTGGGTCAGAAAGATCTCCTGGAGAAAAAAATGGCAACAGTATTCTTGCCTGGGAAATCCCATGGACAGAGGAGCCTGGAAGGCTACAGTCCATGGGGTCGCAAGAGTTGGACACGATTTAGTGATTAAACCACCACCACTGCTCCAACCAACCGAGGATCTCAGAACATTTAAAAAATGTCAATAGATTAGAATTTTCATTTACTGAAGCAGAACAATACATAGGCTAGTGAAGTGGTTATATAATATCCCTATCATCATCGTCTTTTTCAGTTGCTAGGGTAATTGAGGTACAGTTGACATACAAACAGCTGCACATACTTTAATGTGTACAGTTTTGATGAGTTTGGAAATAAGTACACATCTGTGACGCTGTCACCACAATCTATGCCATAAACATATCCATCACCTCCAAAACTTTTCTCCTATCTTCATTATTAGTATTTGCATGTATATGATAAGAATGCTTAACATAAGTTCTGCACGCTTAGCAAGTTTTTAAGAGAACAAGACAGTGTGGCCGCCTTTAGCCACTGCACTGTGCGGTAGATCTCTAGGGCTTATCCATCTTGCATAACTGAAAGTTAGGACCCTCTGACTAACACCTGCCCATTTTCCTGTTCCCCCCAGCTCCTGTTAACCACCATCCACTCTCTGTTCCTGTGGATTTGACTATCTGAGATTCCTCATGTAAACAGTATCTTATAGTGTTTGTCCTTTGCCTGCTTTATTTCACTTAGCATGATATCCTCTGGGGCCATCCATAGTGTCACAAATGGCAGGATTTTTTTCTTCTTGAATACTGAATAATATTCCACTGTATATTTATATTACATTTTCTTTCTCCATGAACCTGTCGATAGACACTTAGGTTGATTCCACATCTTGACTATTGTGAATAGTGCTACAATGAAGATGGAAGTGCAGATATCTCTTCAAGATTTTGATTTAATTCCTTCAGATGTATATAGAAGTGGGGTTACTAGATTGTATTATACTTGTTAAGTGTTATCCATAAAAATCTTGAAGAAGGTTAATAACTTTTTTTTTGGTTAATGTCATTTTGTTGTAATTTTCATAAGAATTACATGAAACTTCTCATTAGATTGTTATGGTAATGACCCAAAACCGTTATTATAACAAGTAAAATATGCACAATGCAAAGGGGGCTAACTATATCACATTGGCCAGATTTCTTTGTTTCTATGACTTTAGCCTCCTCATATCAAAAGAGAAAGTTGAAGGAGAAAACCGTTAAGCTTCTTTTAAACTCTGAAATTTTGTGAATAGACTGTAACCTGCTATGAAAGTGGAAATGATCCATTATGTAGAATTACCTAATTTATATTGAACTTTTCCCATGGGATTCCCTTAATTCCCCCAAAGAAATGGCTGTAACGGCATAGAGGGTTCTTTAAATTTTATACCTCCTCACGGTCAAGGAGAGAGAGAGGTCCCTTTCATTTTATAATAGTACTTATCAGGCTCCAGGTGCTCTAAATGTTCTACTGGATTCTCACAACAACTGTACAAAGTAGGCAACATGCTTCCAATTTTCCAGCTCAGGAACCTGACTCTTAACAGGGCTTATTACTTGCTCAAGTTTGCTGGATTTTGGACCCAAGTCCTCCATACCTTTAACTACTCTATTATGGTGCCTCTCAGCATTCAACAGATATGTGCTGGGCACCATATTGGACCACTGGAGGTTAAACGCATGATTAGACATGGTTCCTGTGCTCAAGGAGTTTATGATTTAACAGGATAAACAGGATCCAATCAAATAGGTAAAATACAAAGGAGAATTAATTGCAATAGGAATTTAAAACATCACTTCCCTGGTGGCTCAATCAGTAAAGAATCTGCCTGCAATACAACAGACCTGGGTTTGATCCCTGGGTCAGGAAAATCCCCTGGAGAAGGGAATGGCAATCCACTCAGTATTCTTTCCTGGAGAATTCCATGGGCAGAGGAGCCTGGTGGGCTGCAGTCCATGGGGTCACAAAGATTCACACATGACTGAGTGACTAACACTTTCACTTTCACAGCGATTAGAGACAGAGTGCATAGCATGAGCACAGGTAGAGAAGAAAAGTACAAGACAGATGCCAGAACGCTGATTAATTCTGGGCTGCCAGAGAGGAGACAGTTTGAAAGGAGGTAGGAGGTGATGCAGTCAGAATGGAAGTTTGAGATGGCTAAAGAAGAACTTTAAATTTCCAGCCTAGATTTGACTGTATTCATTCCAGAGAACAATTGATATTTTCAAGCAGGAGAGTGCTTTCAATAAAGAAGTCTGGAAGCGGTCTGCAGTGAGAATTAAAATGGGTCAGCTTGAGTGAGCAAGAACATTAAGGAAGCTGGAATCTATGAAGGCTGAGAACTCTAGCCATGTGGTAAAGAACTGAATCAGGGCAGGGATAGAGAGACTAAGGGAAAGGGGATAGATGGGAAGTGAAATTAATAAGAATTGGCAAATAAATGTGGGGCGAAAGTAAGACTGACTCTTAAGATTTTTCACTCTAGTTGATTAGAAAAACAATGGTGTGGCATCAGAAATGATAATGGAACTCAGAAAGGAACTGACAAGGAAGAGGGCGCAAAGAGAAAAGATGAATTCAATTATGGATATACCAACATGTATGTGTTCACAAAAAATTCAGGAGCAAACACCGAGCAGGAACTGAAAGTGTGGACAGATTATCAGAAGATCAGTCAAAGTGTGTCCCATGCAGGAAGAACTGAAGTCATGTAAGTACCTTGGGAAAGAAATCATTCATTCATTCAATTAATTTTTATTGAGCCCTTATTCTGTACCAAACACGGGATCTCTGTCTGAGATCTTAGGGACACAAGAGTAACAGAGGTCTTGCCTTCATGGAACTTATTTTCTAGAATATAGACCAAAGAGAAGGGGGAAAAAAGGTAGAATTTTAGAGAATATATACTCTTAGAAGATGGAAGAGGAAGAAAAGCAAGACAGAAAACAGAATTTCATGTCTCCAATATTGAAGGAGGAGAAATGTTAAGAAAGAAAGAATGGAAATATTGCAGATAATTACTGTTATAATAATTCCATAAACATTCATTCAGTGCCAGACCAGAAAAGAATCTACTTTCAGGGAGCTTACATTCCAGTAAAAAGAAGCAAAGGTAAACAGATTAAGCATGATAATTATTCATTGTCATAAGTGTCATAAAGAAACAGGATGAAGAAGTGAGAAGTTGGGAGAGGGCTTTAGAGTCTTCCAGATGAGAGCTTTTAAAGAAGTGGCATTTGAAATGAGACCCTCAAATGGTTAGCTATTCCAGAGCTGTGGAAAGAATGTTCTAGGTAGATAGAACAACAAATACAAAAGTGCGAAGTCATTAGAAAGGGACATCAGAGGAGCAGAAAGGAGACCAGTGTGGCTGGAGGCTACTGAACAGGCAGAGGACTGGCATGAGATGAGGCTGGACAAACAGCAGCCAGGAGGCCAGCAGAGAGTTTGTTCTGCACCAGAGAAGACAAAGAAAGGGCCAGATTTGGGCTGTTTGGACTGAAAAATCCGCAGAATTTGTTGAGATAGGGTAATCAGGGGGATCCTGGTGCCATTTCTTGTGATGTGAAAAGACGGAGAAAAATACATTAGCGTGCTAAAGAACTCCATTTAGGATATACAAAATTTAAGAGAACTATATTGTTTTCTAGTTGGAGATGCGCTCCACGCTGTGTGTGCAGTCACTTCAGTCACGTCTGACTCTTTGCGACCCATGGAGCGGGGCTTGCCAGGCTCCTCTGTCCATGAGATTCTCCAGGCAAGACTACTGGAGCGGGTTGCCACTTCCTCCTCCAGGGGATCTTCCTGACCCAGGGATTGAATTTGGGGCTCCTGCACTGGAGGCCGATTCTTTACAGACTAAGCTATCGGGGAAGCAATACTCTATCTCCACTTCCTTTCTAGTTCCAAAAGAAAGTCTCTGTGAAGTACCTAACTGGTGTGATTTGAACTCAGAGTCCACGTGCAAATAGACTCCTAAGACTGCATCTTACCTGTCACATTCCTGTTCTTGTGGCTGGTGGTAATGGGGCCAAGAAAGTATGCGGCTTCCATTACCAGAAAGAAGGTGGCAGGGTTTCCACAGAGACAAGGAACGAAAGCACCTAAAGCAGAAGAGCTGGTCCTACTCCTGCTCATATGGCAATTTTTTTTTTTCTGGTGTCTTCTCCACTAACACATCACAACAATTTGTGTTTTGTTTTATAGAGACAGAAGTCACACTACAAAATGGTAGCTGTATGTGGGCATCTTTGCCAAAAAAGGCTGACTTTAATGATATAGCCAGTTGGCCATCCCTAGGTGATTCTTACTAAGAGGCAGAAAGGCTGAAACATAAGCTGCCAACTTGTTATAAGTGTTCACTCATTTCCTCATTAAACAAGTACTTAATATGTGCCAGGAGACGTGAATATACATAGATGTGTAAGACAAAGACTTTAATCCTGTAGGTGAGATTGACATGAACCTAGACAGTAATGCAATAGAGAATGGGTTATATGCCATTTGAAGCAAAGTCCTCTCTAGGAACCTAGCAGTGATCATTTAAGGAGGTGGTACTTAGGTATTTTTTCTGGTGTCTTCTCCACTAACACATCACAACAATTTGTGTTTTGTTTTATAGAGACAGAAGTCACACTACAAAATGGTAGCTGTATGTGGGCATCTTTGCCAAAAAAGGGTGACTTTAATGATATAGCCAGCTGGCCATTCCTAGGTGATTCTTACTAAGAGGAAGAAAGGCTGAAACATAAGCTGTCAACTTGTTATAAGTGTTCACTCATTTCCTCATTAAACAAGTACTTAATATGTGCCAGGAGATGTGAATATACATAGATGTTTAAGACAAAGACTTTAATCCTGTAGGGGAGATTGACATGAACCTAGACAGTAATGCAATAGAGAATGGGTTATATGCCTTTTGAAGCAAAGTCCTCTCTAGGAACCTAGCAGTGATCATTTAAGGAGGTGGTACTTAGAAGGGAAAGAAATATGAGAGAAGAAGTTTTGCCAAAGTATGAAGACAAGAAGGGCTAGGTGGAATTAGAGTGGTCAAAATATCTGGTGAACTGGATACTAAGTTTGTATTTGTTATTGTTATTGATGTCTAGTCACTAAGTCGTGTCCTACTCTTTGTGATCCCATGGACTTTAGCCCACTAGGCTCTTCTGTTCATGGGATTTCCCAGGCAAGAATGCTGGAGTGGATTGCCAGTTCCTACTCCAGGGAATCTTCCTGACCCAGGGATCAAACTTGAGTCTCCTTCATTGGCAGGCGGATTCTTTACCACTGAGCCACTGGGGAAACCTCGAACTTGTACTACAAAGTAGTAAGATAGAGGAGTTGACGATTGCCATTGGGAAAAGATGACAGAAGGCCTTGAATGCCAGGCTTGCAGGACTGGACTGAACAGGAGCCTTCTCAGTGTCTGAAGGGGGGAATGACAAGATCCAAGCAGTGCCTTAGGAAGATTCGCTTGGTGGTGAGTTGGGGAATCATTAGAGTTGGGGTGACAGGGAGGAGTCAAGAGATCACAGCAGCCTCTGTGTTTGAGTGATAGAGCTGGGCTCAGGAGAAGATAGTAGCACTAGAGGGGAAAAAAAAATGGATGGAAGAGAGGGTATGAAGAAAGGTTTAACTGGACTTGAGGATGGGAGGTAGAGAGAGCTTCAGAAAGGAAGGAAAAGAGAAAGTGGTCAAAAGTAACTAAGGTTGGGGCTTAGTAAAAAGGAAAAAGGCAGTTTTACTTCAGAAACAGGAAGGTCGGGGGATCTGGGGAAGGCATAGTTAGCTGATTACAGACCTAATTTACTGAGTCTGAGGCACCAGGAGGGCAGCCTGGAGTAGCGTTCCAGAAGTAGACTGGGCACGTGGAGTCGGAGCCAAGGAAAGCCATGGCACTGGAGCAAAGCTTCTTCAGGTAGTGTTAGCCGGCAGCTGAGCGCCGAAGGCGGGGCAGCCTGGGCTGAGAGCGTTTGGCAGGGGCTGAAGTCAGGACCTTCGGAAGCACACTTGGGATCTGGTAGTGACAGGAATCAGGGCAGAGTCTGGGAAGGTCAGAGACTGAAAGAGAAAATGTGCTTGCAAGAGATGCCAAGAATGATCAACCAAATCTTTGGGGATGATTAACCTGGTTTCAGAGAAACAATTATCTTGTGGCAAATTAAAAACACATCTTTCATCCTTACTCAACTGCCAGGGGCAGATCCTGAGGCTGAGGAGAGATTTGCAAGCAAACGGTGCTACCAGTTAAGCAAGATTTGGCTCTCTAGTTTAAACAGGCACTTATCACTTGGGTTAGACTAAAAATCTCTCAGGTTTCTGGGAGAGGGAAGGCCTTGACCCTATAGGCAGGGTCTGGGCTGCCTTGAGGCTTTCTTCCGGAGTCTGTTCAGGAGTGGAGGTGGAGCTGGAGTAAAGGGAGCCAAGAGACTTGACTTTCAAAGAGAGGAAGTTCACACACAGGCAGATGGGAGGGCTCGATTATTTTGGGAAAGGGAGACTTATGGTAGGGGAATTGGAACACCACATCCAGAAGACTCTTTTGGTTTCCTCTGAGTATGTTATATTAGGAGAAGGGAAAGAATTAGGAATGAAAATTAAAAAGGGAACTATATGAAAACAATGATATTTGAATTAGTAAATTCCAAATTCAGAAACTTGAATATTGCATTATGTGTGAATAACCTGCTTTTAAAAACAACTGAAAGTCACTTATTTCTAGAAATAAAAAAACTGCATGCTGAAACTAGAAAGTGTGGAAACACACACACACATAGTGCAAAGAAAATAAGTTTACTTCTAACCCCAGTTCAGCTGTTAAATGTTGGTATATAAAATTCCACCTGCAATTGAACAATTAGGATTTTTCCAGTTCTTTAATATTATTAACAACATTCTGACAAATACATTCATTTTGAATACTTGTTTTAATAATTTCTTAATATAAATTCATGTAAATGAAAAAGAGAGGCAACTTTCAAAAGCTTTTGGTAAATACTGACAAGTTACTCTTCAAATAGTTATACAAATTTGCTCTTCCACCATCATTGTAATAGAGCACCCATTTCCCCTCATTGTCTTGTCAAATCTTCTATATTAACTTGTATTTAATTAAATACATAGCTTGGTTGCATTTTTTTCCCCAAACATTATTGACCATTGGCGTTTCTTCTTTTTATCAGTTTTAGTTTTTAAATTTTTTTCTTTCTTTTCTTTAAAAAAAAAAAAAACTTGTTTGAGTAGACTTATAATGTCGTGTTTAGTTTCAAAAGTACAGCAAAGTGAGTCAGATATGTATATTTATTTATTTTATGTACAGAAGTGTGTATATGTTAATTCCTTTCTCCTAATTTGTCCCTTCTCCCCACGTTTCCCCTTGGGTAATCATAAATTTGGTTTTGAGATCTATGAGTCTGTCTTTGTTTTGTAAATAAGTTAATTTGTATCACTTTTTAAATTAGAGTCCACACATAGGTGACATCATATGATGTGTCTCTGTCTGACTCACTTCACTTAGTGTGACAATGTCTATGCCCATCTGTGCTGCTGCAAATGGCATTATTTCATTAATGACTCAGTAATATTCTGTTGTATAAATGTACCACATTTTCTTTATACATTCATCTGTTCACGGACATTTACATTTCTTCCATGTCTTCAGTTCAGTTCAGTTGCTCAGTCGTGTCCGACTGTTTGCAACCCCATGAACCGCAGCACGGCAGGCCTCCCTGTCCATCACCAACTCCAGGAGTTCACTCAGACTCACATCCGTTGAGTCAGTGATGCCATCCAGCCATCTCACCCTCTGTCAACGCCTTCTCCTCCTGCTATTATAAATAATGGTACAGTGAACATTGGGGTGCATGTATCTGTTTGAACTGCATTTTTTTCCAGCTATTAGCCGAGAAGTGAGATTGCTGGATCATATTGCTGTTATATATTTAGCTTTTTAAGCAACCTTCACAGTGTTCTCCATAATGAAAAGAAAAGTGAAAGTTTAGTTGCTTAGTTGGGTCCGACTCTGCGACCCTATGGACTGTAGCCTGCCAGGTTCCTCTGTCCATGGGATCCTCTAGGCAAAAATACTGGAGTGGGTAGCCATTTCTTTCTCCAGGGGGTCTTCCCAACCCAGGGATTGAACCCAGGTCTTCTGTAGGGCAGGCAGATTCTTTACGGTTGAGGCACCAGGGCAGCCATAATGGTTTCCATAATGATTGGGCCAATTTATATTCCCACCAGCAGTGTAAGAGGATTCCCTTTCTCCACATCCTCTTCGTCGCTTATTGTTGATTTTTTTAATGATGGCTGTTCTGACCGGTGAGGTGATCCCTCTTCGTAGTTTTGATTTGCATTTCTGTAGTTATTAGTGATGTTGAGCATCTGTTTTTGGCCATCTGTAGATATCCCTTCTTTTGTGAATGGCTTATGTGTGTATTTTCCCCATTATTCTTTTGGAGATGTACATCTTTTTCTTATTTTTTAAGAGTTTTTTATATGGTAAGGATATCCATTCTTTATCTGTCACATACATTGCAAATGTTTTATTCACAATGTTCTATCTTCTGGTGTTGGAATTAAACTCACAATTTTTTAAATATTAAAAAAATTTAAATATATAGTTAACATATGTCAGTATTTGTGGTTCTTGCTATGTGTGTTATACTTAGAAAATTCTTTCCCACAACAAGATTGAGACATATTCATGTATATTTTCTTAAAGATCTTTAGTTGTTTTAAATTATGTATATGTGTATATATTTTATAAATAACATTTTGATCCATGTGGGCTTAATTTTTGTATTTTGTAATTTTGTATATGGATAGTTAATCAGTCATCCTAGCACATTTGACAAACTTTGTTCTGGGGATTTTTGTTCAGAGAGATGTAGTTGGTGCTGGGGAAAATGGATCCTAAGATCAATGAAGTTTTGACCCACTTGTGTACTATACTGCTTATTTTAGGAATTAATAATAATAACCATTAGCAATGTAATAAGAAATCCTAATTAACTTCAACTCTGGGCTTTATAAACATATTTCAGCATGGAACACTCTCTTTGCAACTCAACTACTAAATTCAAACTATTTTTTGCATGTCTATTTTCAAAGATAAAGGATTATAGGAATTTAAAGGTGAACAAGGTATAATCCTTATCCTCAAAAAGTTTAAAACGAAACAGGAATTATAGTTTAACAGGAACTGTTTTAGAGGGCAGAATAGGATGCTCCCTGTTATAAGTGGACAAAACTTCTCGGTCTCATCCACTGAACTTGTGCGAGGGCAGGGGAAAGCGAAAAGTCAGACGAGAGTCCCAGTGACTGGCAGCTGGTACCATGCTGAGCCTGGTCTTTCTCAGTTTGGACTGATGATGGCACATCCAACCAGGGGCAATAAAAACTGTAGAGCTAGAGTTTAGGTGAGACAAGCAGAGATACAGATTTGAAGACACCAGTATAGAGGAGATACATAATCTACCTTAGGGTAGATTAACACCTTGAGAGAGAACAGAGGGCTAACACGTGAGCCCTGGGCTGTGGCTACATTTAGGGAGCTTCAAGGAAAGCAGAAATATGACAGAGGGCATCAGAGAGAAAGATGGAGAATCTTGAATAAATTTAGAAGTCCTTGGAATAGGTTTGTTTTATTGGATCATTCTGAGATAGTTTACTAAACATTAATTGGTAACTTCCTGAATGAGAAGTTTGAGACAGAGGGGGAAGGGGCTTGCTTAGGGAAACATCATAAATCAGCAGCTACATGTCAGTCCACCACATGTGAAAAGCTGAGATAGGAAAGAAAATGGAAATTACATACAAGGACTACATCATTTAAAAATGCAAAGAGTTTAAAATATGTTGTTGTTCAGTTGCCATGCTGTGTCCGACTCTTTGCCACCCCATGGACTGCAGCATGCCAGGCTTCCCTGTCCTCTACTATCTCCTGGAGTTTGCTCAAACTCATGTCCATTGAGTTGGTAATGCCATCCAACCGTCTCATCCTCTGTTGCCCGCTTTTCTTCCTGCCCTCAATCTTTCCCAGCATCAGGGTCTTTTCTAATGAGTCGGCTCTTTGCATCAGGTGGCCAAAGGATTGGAGCTCAGCCTCAGCCTCAGCCCTGCCAATGAATATTCAGGTTGATTTCCTTTAAGATTGACTGGCTTGATACATGGCTATAATTTCAAAATCATCACAAATATATTTTCACCTTTCTGCTTAAGGGAAGAAGAAACCAGACTAGTGGCAGAAAGAATGGGTAGTGATGGGCGCCCCATGAACTAGGTCCTTTTGAGCTTAAGGGTCAACTCTTTAGTTTTGAAGAGTATGCAGAAGAGTTCCAATAATGAGCAAAACCACAAGAACCACTGAAAAGTGTTGACAGGGTCACCAAATGTTAGGGTTTGTGAGAAAGGTTTGATAAACCATAGGCAAAGGAAGCCTAAGTTCTGATGAGAGAATGTGACATTCATTTGGGACACAAATAAAAATCTCTTCTGCTTGAAACTCTTCTCCCCGCTTCAACAAGGTCATCGTCTCTGGTTTGTCTCCTTTCTCTTTGATTGCTGTTCTTTGACTCCTCTTTCTCTTCCCTTTCCTTAAACTTCACATTCATGGACATGGTTTCCCAATTCCAAGTCTCACATCCTCTATCTATAGAATCAATTCCTTAAACTGTTCTCAGAAGCTATTTGGATCTTATCCTGTCTCTGTTCAGTGTCTCCTCTTTGTCCATAAACAAAATCAACGTCCTCATCCATCTACTCTTGACGATCACTACCTGTAGAAGTGTTTCCTGAGGGCGGGGGATATCAGACAGGGCCAATGCCAAGAAATGACACTGGTGCTGCTGAGGCTATTGGGAGGGCATCAAGGTTGGCACCTCAACTAAGCCACTATATCCAGGTGTCACCCTCAATCAGCCTCTCTTACCTGGACTCTGGATTATTGTTAGTACTCCAAAGATGATCCCATATATTACCAGTATAATTTTTTAAATGAATCCTTGCCACCAATCAAGGAATAGCTAATATTATAGTTAACATTCACTGGTTGTTGATTATGTACTAGTCATGCTTATAAAAACTTTATATGCATTAATGAATTTAATCATTATGGGCTCCTCCTTACAGATGGAAAAACGAAGGCAAAAAGAAATTGAATAATTTGTGCATCTGGTAAGTGGAGGAGCCTGGATTCAACCCAAGCAGTCTAACTCCTGATACAGTATTTAAACAGCCTAAGTAGGGAGAGAGGAACATAGTATTCAGAAGAGACAAATGGTTCCAGCAGTGCTAAGAGATAGAGTTGGTTGTAAAACAAAAGGGACGAATCCAGTAAGCAGGGGTGGGCAGGCAGCCAAGACTTCTACCTGCTAGAAAGTGACTGGGTCACTCTGACCCGATCATTCTTCCAGACCAGTCCACTCCTCCCACCCTTACATGTCCCCTTGCTTCCTGCTACTCCCATCCTGGAATGTCCTTCTCTGGGGTTACCCGCTCCACACTCTCTAGTCCATGAAAACCTCCTTCAGTCTCTAATACCTTCACTTTCTGCAACCATTCATCACACTTACAGAATTTCGCTACTCACACAAATATATCACCTCACACTGCTTTATATGATTACTTAGCAGTTTTGTGTGTTTCTTTCTTATCCCTCCATTTCAGTGAAGGCTCCTCAAATCAGGGGCTTTGTACGGTGTATCATTAGTCCCCTTTCCCTCCTCCGCAATCCCTTCATAGTGCTGGCCACATAAAAGGCATTCAGTGAGTACTTGCTTACTCAGATTCAATTATTGTGGGAAACCTTCTTAGTGACCTTTGCATGAATAAGTTCTCCATTTTTAACTTTCTGTTTGTATGTGTCACACAATGGAGATCCATTGTTTTAAACTGTATCCAGAACTTCTGTTTACTAAGTACGGTTTCAGTTATTTCATGAAGACCAAAAAAAAAAAAAAAAAAAAAAGATTGTTGGCTTCCGGAAAACATTTTTTATAGCATTATTATTGGCAACTCATGCTGACATGAAACTACTTCTTTACTTTGGCCGAACTTTGAATGAGATTCGCATTTTCTGTGTTTCTTTTGGAGTCAACTTTTCTCTCATGCAAACTCCCTAAGGTTGCCAGCTAAATCTCTCAGTATGAAGCAGAAACAACAATGTGTATAGAAAAAAATGATCTGGCTAAAAGTCCAGAATCTGTGTTCATTTTACTGCTTTTAGTTAAAACGTTCTGCAGGCAGCAGGTCCAGAATTTCCAAATGTTTGCCATATCCATAAGCCCAAGCAAATCAAACAATTTTCAGTTGTAAGTGGGTAATAATCTGGCCTACCTTCTGTCAGACTATTTGGGCTTGCAGTGGGAGCAGTAGCAGAGAAATATAATTTCTCATTTCTCGGGTCAAAATCATCCCAGAACTCAGCCAGAATTCTGTACATGCCAGTGACTACCTCATCTTGCCAATGTCTTTGAAAACCTCATCAAAGAGTTTTCTTTTCTAAATGATGATAAATCCTCACATTCTAATCTAGGGAAGTTATTCAACTTCCCTGTATTTAAATTTTGTCTTCCAATTAGATTTCAAACTGTAAGTAAATAAACCATTTTTAACATTCCTTTCTACCTCCTACTTCTATTTCCAGTGCTCTGAAACCCATAACTCAAAATTTTTAACTGATTCGTGATCAAGTCAACAAAAGCTTAAATGGCTTTTACATCAGAGATTGAAGGTGTTTTTTTGGTATTCTGTATTTAATAGATATGACGATCCTTTATTCATAACTTTTACTCATAAATATTTTTCCTGTATTTAGCTAGAGGGCCATTTACACTAAAAAATAATTTTATTTTTCTCTCCCTCAAATTGCACACCTACTTGGTCCCCATCATCTGGTTTGAGGCTGGCCTCATCTCCACACCCTTGCTTGGACTTGGTCTCTGTAGACACCTGCATGTCTGTTTCTTCTTGCTGGTCATTTTCCCATTAAGCCTCTCCTTAGTGGAACTCATCAACATGCTTGCTCATTAAAGAAAATTTCCATTGTTGCCAATATACTTACTATGTTCTTCTAAGGCAGAAAAGTATATTTTATTTGTATTTTAATATGCAAAGAATGACTCAAATCAGCTTTATTTGATAAAGCTATGGTTTTTCCAGTGGTCACGTATGGATGTGAGAGTTGGACTGTGAAGAAAGCTGAGCGCTGAAGAATTGATGCTTTTGANACTTACTATGTTCTTCTAAGGCAGAAAAGTATATTTTATTTGTATTTTAATATGCAAAGAATGACTCAAATCAGCTTTATTTGATAAAGCTATGGTTTTTCCAGTGGTCACGTATGGATGTGAGAGTTGGACTGTGAAGAAAGCTGAGCGCTGAAGAATTGATGCTTTTGAACTGTGGTGTTGGAGAAGACTCTTGAGAGTCCTTTGGACTGCAAGGAGATCCAACCAGTCCATTCTGGGGGAGATCAGTCCTGGGTGTTCTTGGGAAGGAATGATGCTAGAGCTGAAACTCCAGTAGCTTTGGCCACCTCATGCGAAGAGTTGACTCATTGGAAAAGACTCTGATGCTAGGAGGAGGGATTGGGGGCAGGAAGAGAAGGGGACGACAGAGGATGAGATGGCTGGATGGCATCACGGACTCGATGGACGTGAGTCTGAGTGAACTCCGGGAGATGGGGATGAACAGGGAGGCCTGGCGTGCTGCGATTCATGGGGTCGCAAAGAGTCGGACACAACTGAGTGACTGAACTGAACTGAACTGAATAATCACAAGGGTGTGGAAAAAGAAATTATAAATCAATGTTATTGACACTGTAGGGTTTTGGGGGATTCATTGGCAGTATCTACCAACATTTTATTTTTTTTCTTTCATTTTGCATCTTAATTTTTTTTATTTATTATTATTTTTTTTACTTTACAATATTGTATTAGTTTTGCCATACTTCAACATGAATCCGCCACAGGTGTACACGTGTTCCCAGTCCTGAACCCCCCTCCCACCTCCCTCCCCATACCATCCTTCTGGGTCATCCCAGTGCACCAGCCCCAAGCATCCTGTATCTTGCATCGAACCTAGACTGGTGATTCATTTCTTATATAATATGCTTCAATGCCATTCTCCCAAATCATCCCACCTTCTCCCTCTCCAACAGAGTCCAAAAGATTGTTCTATACATCTGTGTTTCTTTTGCTGTCTTGCATACAGGGTTATCATTACCATCTTTCTAAATTCCATATATATGCGTTAGTATTCTACCAACATTTTAAATGTCCATGTTTCTTTCCCCAGCTGATCCTCTTCTGGGACCTACTTACACAAGTTGTGAAGAGAATTCTGTAGAAGAATGTTCACTGTTTCTGTTATAATAAAAATCTAAAACAACCAAAAGGGCCAGCAATGTCTGATCTGAGAACTAAACAAGGGTTCAATCATGTACAGGGATGCTCAGTACCAATAAAAACAATGAGGTAAATCAGTGTGGACTGACATGGAAAGGTGAAAAAAATTCAAGGTATAAAGCAATACAATCGTGTAAGCCCATTTCTGAAGAAAATACTAATAGCAATTCTGAAAGAATACGTGAATAGCAGTCATCTCTGGGTGGTGGGATATCTAGAAACTTGCTTTTCTTGATAGATCATCTGGGTAATGCTTAAACTGTCACAGTAAGCATGTCTAACTTTTTTAAACAAGTAATCATGGCTGTGTGATATTTTTATAGATTAATCTACAATGGAGTTGTCTTTCTTCTTCCCTCCCTTTTATTCAAGCAGGCTCTGTTTTTCATTTCCTCCAGGAAGGTAACAAAAATTAAAAATAGCCTTTCCAGTCATTCTGGCTGTTATGTTCCAAAAGCACAAACCCTTAGGGGAAGGGAATTTGTTATGTGCCTAAGCAAATTGTCTTATTGAACAGCGAGGGGAAGGCGGAGTCTTGCAGAAACAGAAAAAGAGGCCTCTGGATGGAGAAGCTGAGGGAGAGAATGTGAGAGGCCCTCAGAGGGAGAAAGAGATCCTTCCAGTTTCTAGAACAGAAATAACTTGTACGCTGTTCGCTGTTCTCAGTAGCTGGCAGGTGGGGCAGGAGACAGGGGTAAGAAGGGTAAGAGTCCAGAAAATAAATGTCTGTATCTAGGCTAGGAGTTACAATTCAGAGGCCTACAGGGGCTGAATAGTTGACATCAATGAAGGAGGCAGAGATGGTTGTAAAAAGTCAGCAAGGATTTGTGGGCTGTGGTGTCCTGGAGCAGAATGGCTCACGTAGGATGGTGGCGGTGAACCCACAGTCTGCTGATAGCTGCCTAACAGGAGGGTGGGCCCATCATTGCCTTCTGATTTTTCAATGCAAAGTTGAAGACAAACTTAATTTTTAATTGGTCAAACTAACTATACGTCTTGGTCCATTTGGGTTGCTCTAACAAAATACCATAAACTGAGGGGCTTATAAACAACAGAAACTTATGTCTCAAAATTCTAGAAGCCGAGAAGTCTGAGATTCTGGAACCAGACACTTCAGCCTGCTCCTTGGTTCATAGCCACCTTCTTACTATGTCCTCACATAGTGGAAGGGGCAAGGGGGTTCTCTGGGTCCTCTTTTTCAAAGGCACTAGTCCCTTTCCTGAGGGCTTTACCCTCATGACCTAAGTTAAGTTAAGTTAAGTAGCTCAGTTGTGTCCGACTCTTTGCGACCCCATGGTCTGTAGCCACCAGGCTCCTCCATCCATGGGATTCTCCAGGCAAGAATACTGGAGTGGATTGCCATTTCCTTCTCCAGGGGATCTTCCCGACCCAGGGATCGAACCTCGGTCTCCTGTATTAGAGGCAGACGCTTTAACCTCTGAGCCACCATCCCTCATGACCTAATCACCCTCTAAAGGCCCCACCTCCAAATACCATTACCTTGTGGGTTAGGATTCTAATGTATGAACTGGGAGAGAGGAGGGGACATAAATGTTCAGTCCACTACAGGATCTGGGTTTGGTTAAACTCAACCTACAGGCCACACAAGGCTGAACTGATGGAAGGAAAAGATGCAGCCTCACAAAACTCCTGTGGTCCGAGCATTGGCCAAGCCTTAGGAGCTGTGGGCATCTCTTTCCACAGATGCCAGGGTAGCCCAGGGCCACATGCTCCTTCCTACCTCCAATGCCCTTCTGAAGACCTCAAACCATAACTGAATTAAAGAAGAGATGAGGAGATGAGAAACCCAAGAGGACCTGATGCTAGGCAATGGCACCCCACCCCAGTACTCTTGCCTGGAAAATCCAATGGATGGAGGAGCCTGGTGGGCTGCAGTCCATGGGGTCGCTAACAGTCGGACAGACTGAGCGACTTCACTTTCACTTTTCTCTTTCATGCATTGGAGAAGGAAATGGCAACCCACTCCAGTATTCTTGCCTGGAGAATCCCAGGGATGGGGGAGCCTGGTGGGCTGCCGTCTATGGGGTCACACAGAGTCGGACA